>JAOPHQ010006548.1:42500-50000 GCA_030340625.1 Merluccius polli
TTACACTTTACCGATACAGACAGACTGTCCAGATACAGATAATTGCCCCCGGACTTGGAATACCTACATTAACGTGAGTGCATAGAAGCGGAAAAGAGAGGGAAAGACTTTTGAAAAAAATCGCTTTGAGAGTGGTTCCTCTCAGGTAATGGTGCATCACATGAGTTCTGGCAGAACTCGCGATCGTAACACACCACGGACCTATGACCGGCGGGCGGACCTATGACCGGCGGGGGTGTCTCCAAAAGGAGGACAAATACGCGTCCGGACGCCGGACAGGGCATTGAAAAACCGGACAGTCCGGCCTGAAGCCGGACGAATGGCCACCCTAGTGGGCTGCCTGGGCATACAGTGTTAAGTTGAGTGCAACGTTTTAATGACAATGTCGCTCACCAGACTCCCCACAATGTGCGCATTTACCATGCAATCTCGCAGCTATACCGCGACACGGTATTACATGAAAAAACGTACGGTTGACATTCGTGGCCTTTTCATATCGCGATATACCGTTACATCCCTAACACACACACACACACACACACACACATACACACACACACAGACGCACAGACGCACACACTGACCTGTAGCACCAGAGACTCCTTATCTCCCTCTAAGCGAAGCAGTCGTTCTTGGTAATTTTCATTGATGGCTGGGGAGCAAAGGTTCACCTGGGAAAAACACACAAGAACACACAAAAAAGATGCATATTTGTTAAAAATGATGAGTGAGAATGTGTCCGTTTAGTCTCCCGATAATCTGGGCTCCACTAGTCCTACTATGTTATAGCACAACTTCTGGGGGCAGACGGCACAGAGCCTGTGCCGGAAACCAAAAACTGTAAGGGGCGGAGTTACACCTTGTTTCCCGTTTCGTTACGGAGATATTCTACTGAAGTCATTCCGGCGAGTAGATGAAGCTTTCGGAAGGGGATTTTTACGTGTATTTCTACAGTGTAGAAATAAGTTTAAGTGTATTTCTACAGTGGCCAGTCTACAGTGTTGATTTGAAACCTTTACAGACACTATCTAAGAACGTTGATGTCAAGGCAGGAGTTTTCAGCTTGTCTTCCCACACAGGAAAAGTTTACTAGTGCTAGCTGAGTTTGTGTTCATTGTTAGCCAATTAGGCACTTACAGATCTCTGCCTCCAGCAACATGATTGGTCGAGACAAATATGAAGCGAAAGAAAGTGAAACGCCCCGTTCACCCAGATTTGAGGTCGTCTGCTATCAGATTTGGGATTAAGCTGAAGTCTGATTTGTAGGACTAGACTCTTGATTATAAAAAGAAAACCACACACACATACACACACCATTTCATGTAAAACAAAGTGACCTGGATAACAGTAAAAGTACAATACGTTTAGTCCCACTGTTGCCCATGATCTGGGATACATCCACCTGTCCCATTTTCATCCACACCTCACACAGCTCTGCTGCTCTGACCCAGAACAACAACAGTCCCTGCTGCTACAGAGCAGCACATGTCTGCTCCATAAAGGCTGTGGAGGACACCTTGCAGCTGTTGGGACTACAGCCCTCATCACACCACAGCCCTGCGTCTTAGTCTTTGTTAAAGAAACACACTTCATTTCATTCACTTCTTCCCTCCTGGCACATATTTAAGAACATATTTAGCCTCAAGTTTATTTATTATGTGGTTATACAGTGTATGTTTTTGCCCATAACATATATTTGGTCTCTACGGCCTCTATGGTCTTTAGAAAATGTTAAGACTTTACTAAATGTACTAAAATAAATCTAAACTTGGAGCTGCAAAACTTGATCCACATTCTCTTCGTAAAGCCAGTCTGAGTTGATTCCAGATGATCCCCATTATTTTTTTATGAAAGCATTACAGTATATATAAAACAACATGTAATGTGCCAATTTCCTGTCACACATCTGTACACCTACAGATGAATGTTCACATAACCCTAACATGAGTACAGTTTTAACATGACCATCCATCTCTGCCTCCCCGGTGAAGCGTTTGCAGCTGCAGTTCACCAAGTTGAAACTTAGGCGTATACATTCTGCGAGTGCTGACAATGACCATATGGTGATATTTAACACCATCCTGAGATGTAAAGAGGACATGGGGAACAGAGGCAGGCACAGAAACATTCGACAGAGATGAAGAGAGACTTCACCAACTATATAACAGCCTTATTCGGATTTAACAATGGCCATGTTTGGCATGTGCTAAGATTTTGCTGCGTATCACTCAAAGCACTTTTCTCAAACTTTTTCAGAAGTGTTACAATTTGTAAAACCGTACAACATACATTTTTATGGCTTTACAGTTTGAAGTTGTAATTATGTGGTTATTTGCGAGCAAAGCAGTGTAGAGGAAATAAGCAGCACAGAGAGAGATCCTTCGTGTGTATGTCTGCTCTGCCAGAGTCCTATTGATGCAACTGCCATCTGTGTGTTGACACACATGTCTTCATCCAATAGCTCATCCAATCAGGATCTACACACAACTCCACTCCACTATTGTGAGGAAAAAGAAAATGTTTGGACACAGGAACTGGGTAAGTAGGGAGGAACTGGTAATGACTAACATAATTCCCGTGTCTAAGAATCCATGACAGCATGCAATGGCATCGCCTACTTTTAATGAAAACCTTAGAGTGCCTGTCTGAAATGGGAAGAAATGGGGGCTTTCCTGTATTTTTATTTTTTTTCTCCCCGAGTCGTTTTTCCTCGGAAAACCAACATTCAGTATGATGTCCCTCGGCCAACAACTGTCTCAGCCAATAATGTCTCTGCGGACATAAATGCATGGGTTTAATAAAAAAAAGACAAAAAGAAGAAGAAAATAAATAACAAAATAGACACTTTACAGACACACCTAGAGGGCTGCCTCTAGGTGTGTCTGTAAGAGTTTTTTCTTGTTTTACTTACTAACAAAAACTGTTCTAAATTTTGTTTTTAAGTTTGGGTAAAAGTTTAGGTTTCAGGCAGTATACTTTCTGGGTCAAAATGAAATTAGCTGCCAGTACATCTTTTTTTTTTCCAATTTTAACAGTAGAAGTATAACTGTATAACAAATATACATGACATTGATTAAATGTATTAAATATCTAGTAGGTCTATTTGTAGTTTGCAGTACTCCTTCAAGTCTCTAAGACCTTTGTCTTTGATGGCTAATCAAATCACACATTAATCAATTAGCATCTCCTGCAAATACCAAGCCATGTGGACTTACATTTTAAATCTGATTAGACACTTTTACTCTTTCTTGTTTTCTGGTGAAATGTAATTGGTTTCCAAAGAAATCCCTTAAATTTGCTTTAAAACCCGTATTTTTCAAACTCCAACCAGAAGCCCCGACATGAAACACACTGCACTGAACATGCACAAATTCCTTGCAACAGTCCCATAGAAAGACACGGTACACTGTAAGGATAAGTAAATTACTCAAAACTATAACTTACAGTGTTAATTTTGGCTCCCTGCGACCATGATAATATGACAGACTCCAGCATGACCTCAGGGTTAGATAAGCTCCAATAACCAATTAAAAAACACTTCTCTGAGCAACACCGTCTGGAATATGAGGTGTTTTTGTTGGCTGTGTCTTATGTCTAAACATTTACGATAGCATGAGACCAGTGGACGACACTCTCACACTCTCTCTCTCTCTCTCTCTCTCTCTCTGTGGTCATATGCAATCAGTAGCTGCTTTGTTTGTTAACACAAATCAGCTGATGATTAGTTTCTTAACTGGTAACTGCGTCTCCTTTTCACATGCACGCACACACACATGCGCACACAGACACACACACGCACCCACTGAACTGATTGAATAGAGAGTAGCATGCTATTTTACATCCATCATACACACATAAACACACATCTCTTTTAACACAGCCGTTGCAGACGTCAAACTAATGGAAGATATATGTGTTAAAATAAAACAATACAATACGACCAAAGTAAAAGTACAGAAGAGAAAAGAAGCAGTAGAGGATCCTCACCTTTTTGAGCCAGGAGAAGTGCTTGTGAAAGTCAATGGGAGAATCCATGCTCACTGCCCATCGCTACCCTGCCACTCACTGTCTGTGCCTGTTACAATGTGTGTGTGTGTGTGTGTGTGTGTGTGTGTGTGTGTGTGTGTGTGTGTGTGTGTGTGTCTGAGTGTATGTCAGTATCAGATGCTCCACTCACCCTTGTTGTTTTTGTTTGTCGCTTTTAAATGTGTTTAAATGTGTGTGGGAGTGCTGACTTCTAAGTTTGTGCATGTGTGTGTGTGTGTGTGTGTGTGTGTGTGTGTGTGTGTGTGTGTGTGTGTGTGTGTGTGTGCGCGTGTGTGTCCGCATGTGAGAGAGTGTGCTGGTCCGCTGACTTAAACTCCCCCTTTTCTGTCCCCTACCACTCCCTCCTACCTCTTTCTCTCCCCTCTCTCTGTCTCTGTCTCTGTCTCTCTCTCTCTCTCTTTCTCACTCTCTCTCTCTCTCTTTCTCACTCTCTCTCTCTCTCTTTCCCTCTCTCTCTCTCTCCCTTTCTCACTCTCCTTGCTATGCCGCCCTCCTCTCTTCCCACTCTTGCATTCCGTTTTGCTCTGGGTTGTTGTGTTGCTCCTCTCTCTTTTCTTGTAGTCCCCTCCCTCCTTTCCCCTTGGCTTTCTCCCTCTCTTTCTCTTTCTCTCGCTCTCCTGTCTCTTTACTTGTCTTACTTTGCGTTTTCTTTCCCTCTTTCTCTCCCTCTCTCATCACTCCCTCAGTGCAGATGTCCGGTGTGTGAATGGAGGCAAGCTTTTCCTTTCCTCTGTTTGTATGCAAGTCCTTGAGTCTTGGCTTTGTTTCAGTCTCCCCTTCTCACTCTCTCACATGAACACACACACGCACACACACTTCTCACTTGCATCTGCTGCCGAGCCTTTGAACAAAGCAGCAACAGGCCATAATGTCAGCTCAAAAAGCAACCTGTGCCAGCTCTCTCTCTCTCTCTCTCTTTCTCTCTCTCCGCCAATTACAGTTTTTCTCAATTGCTAAAACACTAAAACCCATTGGCTGAACAAAGTTTGCAGTTGCCTGAACTCATTTAGCTAATTGTGCAGTCTGTTGTCAATACCTTAAACCATTTCTCATGGTAAAACACAATTTGCAGATCTCACTTAGACTTTTCAGCAGAACTCTAAACACATTCTCATTCTCAAAACACATTCTGCACTCTAATGCACATGTCATCCATACTGGTAAACACAAGTGGCAACAATCAAATACAAATAGAGAACACAAGTCATTGATTAAACACAACCAATCAAAATTGATTTCACTTGTTTCAAATCATGTGACACAACCAATATAAGCCAGTTCAGAGAGCAAACAGGTTGTTGAAGATTGGATGGAGAAAGTCTAAGAATGGATGGAAGAACTGACTGCTCAATCGATTTTGACTGGTTGCAGGTTCATATCAACAAAGAACAAGAATTACAGTATCACAAAAACAAAGGACAAGTTAGTTTGTGAGATGCAGGGTACATTACTGTAAAAATAGGGGTACAAGGAGAATGAACCAAAAAAATTGCAAAGCAGAGTATAATTTCTGATCAATTTGGAGCTACTATGATAGAACATGTTTTCATTCATCAACTCCGATACACTCTCCCTACCCATTTTAATTTTTTTTATTTTGTTTTTGTCTGGTGTAAAGCGTCTTTGAGTACTTAGAAAAGCGCTATAAAAAAACTATTTTATTATCAAAAGACAATGACGGAAATATATGAAATTTGTTTTGAGATGAAAAATGTACTTCTCCCTGAGAACTATGTTTTGAACAACGTGTTTTGTATTTTTTGGTGTATTGTTTACTGACTGCTTGATAGTGTATATCATTTTGATCGCTTTGTTTATGGTTTGAGAGCAGTGTTTGGTTTTGAGCACAGGTAAATCTGTTTTGAGGCGAAAGTTTCATTTTGCACGAGGAGTCAGAGGTTTTGTAAATAGTGCTTGAAGCTGAGGTTTTGTGTTTAATGTTTTCAGAAAATGGAGCAAGGTTTCAGAAATTGTGTTTTAGCAATTGAGAAAAACTGTAAAGTGAAAACGGTGGTGGTGTAGATGTATAGGGACTACAGCACAAAGAGAGAGCTAGAGAGAGAGAGAGAGAGAGAGAGAGAGAGAGGGGAGAGAGAGAGAGAGAGAGAGAGAGAGAGAGAGAGTAAGAGAGACAAAATACCCAAAGTACCTCTGTCTCCCTCCCTGCCTTCTATCTCTCTTATAGTAAGATTATTGTTAGATATCATTAGCTCAGAATTGCATTTCCTCTTGTTTACATAACCTTACAGTTAATGTATACACTGCAATGCGGGAACACACATAAACACACTTACACAAATACACAAATACGAAATGTGCCTTTTAAACTTCAAATGACTAAAATGGCTAACCAGTCAAAAAACAGCCGCTGCACGCCTTTAAGCAGCTCACACACACTGCTTACACACACACACACCCAAGCTCACACACACACACACACACACACACACACACACACACACAAACGCACCACATCTGTAGGCCTTTAACTCTTTATTAAACTACTATTTCTCACTTTTAACACAACCACAAGGAGCATATGTGATCTGCCTCCGAGCCACCTGGCTCTGGACAGCTGCAGAGCTTAAACAATCACAACCACCCACCCACCACCCTAGACCCCCACTCTGTCTGTCTCTCTCTCTCTCTCTCTCTCTCCCTCTGTCTCTCTGTCTCTCTCTCCCTCTCTCTGTCGTCAGTATTTGAGGGGCAAAGCTTTTATAACTTCAGATCTTTAGAGCTGTGATGAGCTGTCTCTAATGCGCAGCATGCGCTCTTATCCTGTTTCCGGTGCACATGTGTGTGTGTGTGTGTGTGTGTGTGTGTGTGTGTGTGTGTACCCTTGAGCCCTGTAGCATTCAAGGGTGGGTGAGGAGGGTGTGGGGGGTGTATGGTAATTGTAGTGTGTGAGTGTGTGTGTGTGTGTGTGTGTGCGTGAGGCTTTGATCATCTTTCTAATGGTCACCAGGGCAGAGCAAGACAACAGGGGAGTGTGTGGGCTGCTGTTCACCAACCCACAACCCTCCCTGGTCACATATTTAGCTTCAATATTACTGCATACATAAATCAGTGTTATCATCATGTAAACCTCATGTGTGTCTATGTGGGTTTTAGGATCATGACATCACTCCCGGTGAGATCCAATCGGCTGACCAATGAACAGATGGAAAGATGGCGTTGGAGGGACAAGGGCAGAAAGAAAAGGTGAAGGGAAAAGAGAGATAGAGAGAGAGAGAGAGAGAGAGAGAGAGAGAGAGAGAGAGAGAGAGAGAGAGAGAGAGAGAGAGCGAGAGAGAGAGAGAGAGAGAGAGTGAGAGGGAGAGACCTCTGCTGTTGAAACACTGTACAGCCTGCCACATGTGTGTGTATTTTAGGAATTGTACACACACACATTTATACCTCATGAGACTTCCTTAATTACAATTAAATTAATCATAAATTAACATGTGTGAC
>JAOPHQ010006548.1:55000-60000 GCA_030340625.1 Merluccius polli
GGCAGCCTCTAGCATGTGACTGGCCTCTGACTCCATGGCGACGGATCCAAGCATCAGACCTCCACTCCTCTGGCGTTCTGAAAAAACAGTGAAAACACCCGAATGAAATATCTTTGCGTCACACAAACACACACACACACACACACACACACACACACACATACAGTAGACCTTGTCTTACTCATCACGATGCAGAGCTGAACAACAACGAGCAGACAACCATGATGTGTCTTAATGTGACTGTAATCAGTAGTGCTCCACTGCCCTGCATACAAACTGCTCACTCAGATCCATCATGGCCAGACACTAAGTTATTCAACAACAGCAGGTGGCCGGGAAATGGCGTTGAAACTTAGCAATACGTTACCAACGAAGCATCATCCAGATATGTTTAGGAAAGTTCTCCTGGATGAATATGAACATACAAATGTATATGACGCACTCTTTTCATTATTTGTTTACAATGTGAGGAGGCAAGATGGCAGAAAGCTGTACAACGTGATGCTGAGAACTAAAACGTCTTTATTTCTTCAGACGGCATTGTAACATTCTTCACAAGAGCTGCAAATTGACGCGTGACGTGATTGTGTGGAGACATGCAGGGTAGATTATGACCTCCTTTATATAACAAGCTATGACCTGTGTGGTTGACCTATTGAGCAAGTGGCATTTTCCCTGGGCAGAGATATGGCACACACACGAACGCGCACACACACGCGTGCGCACACACACACCATCTCCGTGGTCATGTCATCCTCTTCTCTGCCTGAGTCTCGCCCTATAGCCCCCCCCCCCCCCCCCCCCATCCCCTCAAGGAGTTTGAAGGTGGGTGGAAACCCCCCCACCCTCCCCCCCACCCCTTGCTTCTGTCACCCTTCATCATGGCTCTGCTCATCTCCCCTATTCTGTCATCCTGCCTTCAAGCCTCGGCTGCTAGTCTGACTCACAGAGAGAGAGAGAACTGTGACATGCAGGCGCTAAAGTCAAGAGGACAGTGATGTAATCTACCGATACGGCAGCCCGGAGGAACATAAACACACGCGCACAAACCCACACACTCTCGAAACCCCCCCCCCCCCCAAAAAAAAAACCCACACACACATGCAGGCACGCTCATACACACACACACACACACACACACACAAACACACTTACACCCCACAGAGCAGCATAATGCACATTGCCATTAACGGCTCCTTCCGGGAGAAACAAAATCACAAAGGCAGACGCAGGCAATTTTCCCTGCAAAGTGCATGCTCACGCTTACATGTCGTTGCGGCGGTTGTGTTGATGATTTCTGCATGTGCCACATCCTGCAATGCATGCTGTGTCTAATGTGTATGCGCAGTTTATCCGTCCTTACTGTATGTGTGAGTACGATATAGCCTACATAACCCAAGGTAACGCCCTGGTGTGAATCCAAGGGAATTTTGTGATGTGTGTGTGTGTGTATGTGTGTGTGTCTCCACTGAAAAGAGAGACAGAGGGGAGAGCCCCATTCAGCCTACATGACAAACTGACTCTGTTCAACAGCACAGAAAAGCAAACTTAACAAAGCTTGTATTAGTGATAGTGGTTGTGGGTGTGTAAGCGAGAGAGAGAGAGAGAGAGAGAGAGAGAGAGAGAGAGAACTCAACTCACAGTTGAGTTGAGTTCACTGTAAGTTGCTATGAATAAAAGTGTCTGCTAAATGACTAAATAGTAGGCTAAATGGTGTTATGTAAAGCTAAAGAACGGATTGAAGAACGGTTGTATTGAAGAATCACAGTACAAACACACACAGTGCCTTCCCTGCAATGGCTCACAGCACATCCCTTTCCAAGAGCTTATAAGATTCACTGAGGCCAGGATAAAATTACTTTCATAAGATTGCTCTGCCTGATAAATACTTTGATGTTTGGGATGTATTCGGAAATCAGGAAAGGAGGGGTCTGCTGTTATGGTTTTTCACAATTATCATGTATGTGTGTGTGTGTGTGTGTGTGTATATTTATTTATGTGTGTGTGTGTGTGTGTGTGTGTGTGCGTGCTTGTGTGTGTGTGTGTGTGTGTGTGTTTGTGAGTTTCCCAGTCACGAATAGGTCAATCTCTTCATTATCTCCAACATGGTGGGCCCCGCTGTCTGTCGGACAAATAGCTCAGTGTGGATAAGGCGGAACAACAGCAGGCTGAACAGTAAGGCCTGACATTAGTACCATTGTCAGCCGCTTCAGACTATTGACCGAGGCCAACTGCTTCTTCACCCTAACTGTGTTTTGTTATAGTGTCGTCTTTGTTATCTGTGACATAAGATTATTAGAGAGAGTTCATGATAAACATGTTAATAGTTTCCACGCAAAGCCCAAACATTGGTCATAGGAGTAGTCATATTCCCTGTTTCTATCAATTGAATTACTACTCTTAATTCTTGAATTACTATTATTTGCTTACATCAGTTCATCAACATAATTTTACTTTATATATTCATTTTGTTTTTATACTGCAATCTGCCAGACAGCATTTAGATGGCACCATTGAACTCTCTAGGCCTACAGGTTAGATTGCCATGTTTTCCAGGACATGAAATACAGGCCAGAAAAACTTGTTTGTCGAAAGGCTCTAGTCTACAATGTGTGACTTGTTCCTGCCAGCTCTGCCCATTTCAATGACAGCAATTCTCGTGCCTCTGCCGAAGCAAAGTTGACACTCCTGCTTTGCGTTTCCTCAGCCAATAAGAGTATTTTGTTCGCTGATAAAACGTTGTGAGTTAGGTAAGCTTCTCACTAAAGACCCTTTAAATCCAGCACCCTGCACACCAAGCACATTTCTCTTAGATACAAAAAGCACCACCCCACCACCTTGCTGTGATAGCTAATTGCTAGAATGCCGAAGCAGCAAATCCTCTGGAGGCTCCGTCGCAGGCAAAGGCAGCGTCAGAAACTGTCCACTTTCTGCTGTGTTCGGCCATTTTCTGTATTCTCTTGGCTTTGCTCTGTAAAGCTCTGTTTTCTTATGGGATACGTTTAGATATTTTTGTGTTATCCTTTTCAATCCTCCACACCTGTGAATCATTTTTGCTTATGTGGTCTGTGAAAATGTTCTCTGATGGGAACAGGCCAACTGAAGGGGACAAAACAGCGTGTCAGTTGAGACATGCCTATGACATGATCTATTATCAGCATGTTGCTGATAATCAAGGAAGTTTCAGGAACATGTTCAGGCAACACTATTTTTTTATTTTTGAATCCACAGGTGTACAAACTATGAACCAGCACCAATTTTTAAATTGATTACAAAATGGTAGTTGAAAAATAAATTGTTACCAAATGTCAAAGTGTAAAGAATATAAATGCATAACTAGTTGCATATAAATGCAACATACTTACTGGTTACATAACTCACACTGGAATATAAATAATGACAACTGTGTCAACACTGTTAGTCAATAGGCTGCTATACAGTTGACAAACACATTGACAAACACATTTACCTTAGTATGTCAACCCATAAAAACTATTTCCGGACAGTCAGACCAGTCTGCTAGCTAGTTACAACATTATTGCAAGTGCTCAAGCATGTAAACTAAACAATATAAGCTATAACAAGTCAGGACCAAAGGTTTAATGCCTTGCCAATTGGCACAGAGCTGGTATTATTTTTTTATGTAATTACCCTTGCCGATGGAAGTACATACGTTTTTATTGAATAAAAACATACAACTTATTGGGCTATGGCTGTGAAATATCCATGAGCAATTAGGTGTGTGCTGCCAAAAGTTGAATTGCAAAAAGTCTTGTTAGAATCCAATATACCAAATATATAAAATAGAAAACAAGGAACAGAAGAGAAACAAAGCACGTAAAGTGGATGTATGGACAAGTACAGCCTGAGAGGGAAGGAGATTGCAACAGAAACAGGCAGGCAGCTGAAATGCTAAGTGGAGAGTGATACTAGGAAGGGCTTCTTGTTGTCTGACAACACCAAGCCTTTAGTCCATCATCCATAACCACACACAATCGCATTACTCACCATCAGACAGAGCAACTGTAATCACAATAGGGAGGGGAGAGGAAGCACGGAGATCTGTAGTACTATACTGCAGTGTGTCCTGTACTATCGTCAGCTTACTGTTTGTAGTCGCCTCATTTGTCGTTATATGGTTTAAGGCAGGTGGACACATGTTTTGGTTCAATGATCCATTAATAAAAGGCATCAGGTTCATACCAGGTTAACATCACGTTAAACCTGATTGGCCAACTGGATCCATGCTGAGCAACAACACCAAGCAACAACACCATGCAATGTTTTTTAAAACAACTATACTACTACGATTATTATTACAACTACTACTACTGCTAATACTGCTATTACTTCTGCAACTGCCACTAATACCAACACCAGCACTACTACTACTATTACTACTGCTACTACTACTACTACTACTACTACTACTAATAATAATAATAATAATAATAATAATAAATAATACCAATGAATAAAATAAATTCACAATAACACATAACACCATGTTATGTCTAGTTGATGTTAGTAATTTGTGTGTGTGTTTGTTAAAATACGTTTTGTGTAAAGTTTTCAATTGTATAATCATTATCAAGCACCTGGCGCAGAACCATACCCATCCATAATTTCAACGACACAGCTGTCATTCTCCATACTTTCCACGCTCAACCCCATTACGTTTGGGGGGGTGGGGGGTAAATATATTCTCCAACTAAAAAAAAAAGGTTCAGCTCACATAGTCAATCAAAGGGGGCTTTGTAATCAATAACATGCAAACAGATTAGGGTCAGTTAGGGAATTTCACCAAGTTAGTCATTGAATGAATCTTCCTGTCAAACATCTACCAACAGCTTTTTCAAACGAGAAGGAGGCCTTGACACAATGGTAAACAGGCCCACCGAAACCTGGAGAGGGGGACTACTCATCGGATGGGTTTGTGAGAACAGGAAATGCCAGAATGCATGCAAACCTGCAGCCATGAGAACGTTTAAACACTCATG
>JAOPHQ010006548.1:65000-115000 GCA_030340625.1 Merluccius polli
TGTTTTAATCTGCAGTTAACCACATAGTTTGACAAACTCAGCAGCATGTCATGTGACGAAGACGGGAGATTTGCATCATCCAGCATGACGCGTTGCCTTGCACGTTTGACCTCCAAACCCCTGTGGCAGAGTAGATAGTGCGCATGGATGTCAGCCTATGTAATAAATCATGTTTAGCCTCTTTACTTTACAGACTCTACCAGTTTGTACCTTCTTCAATGTGTGTAGTCCGTTTCAGAAGTTTAGACAAAATATTGTATTTGTTTAATCAGAAACATATTGTCATCCTTATTTTTAAACTACACCACAACAAGCAAATACTGCATGTGTAGCTACTGCTTATTAAATAAGCCTATATTAAAACAATTTATTATGCCACAAACCAAAAAAACAATCTCCTAGCTATGCAGATAATGAGTTAGGCAAGACTAAACCATTATTGTTGTGTGGTTATTGTTTATATGGGCAAAAAAAATGCTTATTCAAGTTTCAAGTTTATTTGTCATATGCAGAACGTGTAGAAGTCAATAATGGCATCCTCATACAACATAACAGTGTCGGCTAAATAAAATATACAGATAAGGTATATCATTAAAACAAATAAAGATAAGTAATAAAATGTTCAATACTTAATAATTATTATGTGATTATAAACATTCATCATCGTTAATGAATAAAGATAAATAGATAAGATAAGATAGGCCTGTCTGTATTTGTGTGTGTGCATGTATTTCAGGCCTTTGTGTGTGTGTGTGTGTGTGTGTGTGTGTGTGTGTGTGTGTGTGTGTGTGTGTGTGTGTGTGTGTGTGTGTGTGTGTAAAAAGTTGAGTAAGAATTTCCCCAATGTGGGATTAATAAAGGATATCTTTTAAATAATAGTTGTTGTTTTTTTTATATCAGACCTTTTAAAATTAGGTCTGATATTAATTCCAGTAGTATTTGTATTTTTTGTGGAAAAAATTACTTTGACTTAAATGCCCTTTTTATGACAACCCTTCAGGGATAGCACGCAGGGTGGCGCACGCACCAAATACCGCACGGTATGCCAGAAACTCTGGTTTACATACACGGCCAAATGTTACGTTCCGCTCCCGGCGGACGCTGATTGGCCCGCGCACACGCCCGTCATATTTTCCCCCGCTGAACTCATTCCTGATTGGCCGCGGCGCTGCGCATAGTAGTTCCCACAAGGCCATTGGTGGAAAAACTAGGTTAGTGGTCCGACGGGCATGACGGGGAAGAGAAACTAGGTCACCGATTGAAAAGCGTCTGTGTCACAGTTGTAAGGTTTGCTATTACATTTTGTTACCCCAGCGATTTTTGATTTTATCATGGACAGACCTTTACTCCTCGCACCTATAATGTAAGTATACCTCCATCGAAATCCGTCGCTTGTGTGTGTGCGTTGCGTGCCCTTGTACAGTTTTCTGGTCGGTTATATTCGCTGGTTATTTTCCCTAGTGCAGTAGTGTGGTCATGTCAGTGTGATTTTTCGAGAGCAGCAGCAGCAGCGGGAGGAGGAGGAGGAGGGACGTGTATTTTTCTCCTGACAGTCAGTCCCCCCCCTCTGTATAACTACTAGCGAAAAAATGCGCCCAACGACAGCCAACTGCGCAAAAAAACCCGACGATTTTGTGTGTGTATTCGCGGTTCCGAAAAATCCGCCACCTAGCAACGCCGGGAATAACCGTTGGGTTTGCGTTGTATGTGACCCTTACCGCGAGCCGCTGTTATCTAACCGCCCCAGCGCAGGCAGCGCCATTGCCATAGGTGTACATTTCTCCCACATGCTATCGTCCTCCATGTAAACAGGCCTCGCACCGTGTCTCCCCCCCTGGCCATGTCTCTCCCCCTCTCTCTCTCCCCCCCCCCCCCCCCCCCCCCCCCCCAACAACAACAGCATCCTTTCCTCCCGCTCCGCTCGCTGCGTAGCCTGGTGCTTAGGTATGGAGGTGTGCAATTGTTACCCCTTATACACACGTTTGTGTCGTTTTTTTGTGTGTTAAGACTATGCCTCCCCCCCCCACCTATGGGTGACACAATATGACCCAGTATGTACTGGTGGAGGTGCCTCTCTCCCTCTCTCCCTCGCTCTCTCTCCCCCTCTCTCTGTGTGTTTAAACGGGGAGCTTTGCACGGCACCTGGCGCCAGGGATCAGCTTGTTCTGGCTTCTACCGTGTATTTTCTTTTTAAATATATATTGTTTACAGTGATTTTAACGCATTGTCATTTTTTTTTTTTTACATGTGCATGTTTTGCTGCCTTGTAGGCTGTGATAGCGTGAAGTGCCACTGTCGGTGTATTTGTTTTTTTAACAAAAGTATTGAATTTGCCACCACATATTATCTGTTTGTTTCCTTAAAATGGCTGCTCCACATCAGTATCCAAATCCATCCCTTTCTTTTATGCCGCTGTAGATAACGTATACAATGATGGTAAATGTGGTAATTTAAATACCTGTTTTTTTGTTTTGTTTTAATGTGTTTAAACTTGATCGTTGACCCAACATACAGGTCAAAGTTTTAAATATCAAAATATAAAGTAGTTTGGGATAAATGAAGCACAGCAGAGCAGCTATCCAGATACTGTACTGTATCCTTTTTAATGGAAAAATATAGGATCTTGGCAGGTCTAGTCAACTTTATGAAAATGTGCAATTATACTTTGTTACTTTTTATCCATACTTAGGCGGTGGATAAAGGTTAGGCAAGGTGTGTTTTTCAAGTGAACTGACACAATAATGGATGTGTTCATCAGGTAAAATGGACCAAGTGCTTTGGCCATGTCCACCTATTTGGATTCTGTTGATTTTCACACACCTTGAAACCTTGATGTGCTTTGTCAAAATTGATGGCAATGACAATGAACGAATGATGTATTACATACAACTTAATCAATAGTTACCCTACTGAAGTCCTTGACACACTCACTGCAGTATTGGTGAGAGAGACCGAATACAAAGCCCAATAGGGGCGTTCAACACTGATAGATTCCCAATTTGCCATAAATACGATGTCTATATGCTAGTACTCTCAAAGCAACATATTTTGCAGATTAAAATTTGTAATCCTAATTAGGGCATGGTTAATGAGAAACACACATTTTTTGGCCAAACATGACATGAAAGCATTGTTAGTCCACAGTATCTAGTGAAGTGACTCACACTAGAGGTTATAGAATGGATATAATGACACTATAACACTAGGTGCTGTAGATGCATCTTGGTTCAGTCGAATCATGTCAAGGGGTAAGCCTATAATGTGTGTCAAACAGACAGAATGACCGGCCAGTTGCTTCGTGACTGAGTTGAGTGGGTGCATGTTATAATTTAGGATAAGGAAATATATAGCCTAATGGCTTGCTGACTCACTAACAAAGTAGGAGAAGCTGAGTTGGAGGATGAAAATGAGGCCAACCTTTTGAGACTTAGAGTGACGAGCTGACCCACTTTCCACTCCAGCACTATTTCCTTTCAGCAAGCTGTAATGACACAGTGGTTTTCTTCTCCTGGCCCAGAGTTTTGTCCCAGTAAAACATCTCACTGAGCCAGGCCTGACCTAGTATAGTGTTAAATAACTGGTTGGTGGTTGAGCTCACACAATCCCAGCATGCACCTGGTGGATCAAAACATATGCAATTTTGGCAGTGGTTCAGTGGTTATCAGTACAATCATTCACAATGGTTGATAGCTGTAAATAGCCCCTGATTGTGTAAGAAGAAGGAAGAGTGTTTTACCGAAACCCAAATTAGTAGGTTGGATGCCATCAAACCCCAAACGGGCGAGAAGTAATTGGATGAAAACATAGAGCGGTGTGTGTGTGGACATTGACATTCGTACAAAAAGTTGAAAGAAATGTGCAGAAATCAATAGACCTCATTAAAGGCCCTCTCCTCCTATCCACAGGTAGACCAGCTATACGAGTGACAAAGAGACATCGTGGAAGACCACATCAAACCGGATGAGAAAAGTTCATTGGGAATTTTCAATTTTCGGACCAGACCAGACCGGATAAGACCAGATTGATCCAGATTTTTGCAAGCCAGACCAAGAGGCCTGATTTCGCTTCCTAGCTAGGTAATTTTATTTTCATATTTTTATGGATGCGTAACAAGCCTTAGGTCAAGCCAACTTAGACACCGATCTAGCTGATGGTGTTATCTTGCACTATGAAAATCCAAGACGTGGAACGATCAACAGCTTATAAAGTTAGCTGTTCATTTTACCCACAGCTGAATTAGGAAGAACATCAAATATTTTCCAAATGTCAAATGTCAAAGCTAGAAGGGATTGGTGTGTGTGTATATATATAAAGTGAAGGATCACACACATGATCTCTTACACTGTTACACAATGCTCAAATAATACTGAATCTCATCATTCAAAGTATTAAATATGAAATTTGACTGGAAATGTTGTGGCGTCTGTGATGTAATTCACTGAATGTAATGCGTGAACCAGGCGACATCAAACCAAGCACCAAAGGGAGGCCTGGGCTGCCTTTATCCATTGTAAGCATCTGAATAAGTCATTTGGCTGCCTGAAAGTGGGTCAAGATCAGTGGAGGGAATATGAATGATTTTTGTGTCTGTGACCACCACCACCAC
The DNA here is from genome assembly GCA_030340625.1 of Merluccius polli. NCBI lineage: Eukaryota > Metazoa > Chordata > Actinopteri > Gadiformes > Merlucciidae > Merluccius > Merluccius polli. The sequence continues at coordinate 69,607 of JAOPHQ010006548.1, forward strand.
CACCACAAACATGGTGTATTTCTTCTTTAAAACTGATATGGAGTACACATAGTCCAGGGGTCGGCAACCCAAAATGTTGAAAGAGCCATATTGGACCAAAAAAACAAAAAACAAATATGTCTGGAGCCGCAAAAAAATAAAAGCCTTATAGAAGCCTTATATTGAAGGCAACACATGCTGTATGTATCTATAGTAGCTATATTAGCCTACTATAGAAATGACTAAGTTAACTACAAATACATAATGAGCCTTCATGATTACATGTTTATTTTTCCTGCAGTGCATCCTGTAGCAGTGGTTCTCAACCGGTGGGGCGGGGCGCGGGTTCAAAAAGGAGGCGCGTATTTGCGCCGGACTGTCCGGTTTTTCAGCCCTGTCCGGCGTCCGGCGCAGCATCAAGCCGGGCGCGTATTTGTCCTCCTTTTTGAGAGCGCAATAGTAACACACCGCGCCCCCCCCCCCCCCCCCCCCCCGCCGGTCGTAGGTCCGCGGTGTGTTACTATTGCGCGCACCACCACCCCCCCCCCCCCCCGTCGGCCGTAGGTCCGCGGTGTGTTACTATTGCCCGGTCCAAGAAACGTTGAATCCTCTGTTCTCCTCAGTTATTTTTCTCTTTTTCCCTTTGGGATCCATGGCCCATCACACAGCCGCCGGTTTGTTTACAACAGCCACCTGCCTGGCGTCCCGCCTGTCGCAGGCTATGACGTAAATCTTCGTTGACAGAAATGTTGAAATTTAATATATATTCTACACATTTTTACAGCATTGAAAAACGTTAATAATGTTTGTGTCATGTTTGTTTTCCTACAGAAACCATATTACAACAAAAAATATATTTCTCTCCCCCATCTTTTTCCATTTTCAAACATTTTTGAAAAAGCTTCAGGGAGCCACTAGGGCGGCGCTAAAGAGCCGCATGCGGCTCCAGAGCCGCTGGTTGCCGACCCCTGACATAGTCACATACACAGTATAAGATGGGGTGAGAAAGGCAATCAATTCACTGTTATAATACGGATCGGTAAGGCATTCACTTTGGTGAGGTGTAACATGGGTGTGGGTCAACCTTTGCGTTGGACGTGTATTCCGTTGCTCCATAGTGCTGAATGTCAAAATAAATTCAACATACCTGGTTTTAACTTCTTATTTCCGCTTTGTGTGTATTGCCTCCACAGTCAAGGGCTTTAGAGTGGATGGAAGGAGATGATTTTAACACAGAGGCTGTGATGAACATCTGTGGTGAGTGTGACATATTTTTAGTTTCAGTTCAAGAGCAGCTGTTGTTGCACCTTTTGAGCTCTGGTCGCCCCAGGCGGAGGATTTCCACAAATGGCGATCACTCTATCCCAACTGTCTATATTTTCATTAACTTTCATTTTAAATCCATCACTAACTCTCCCAATGGAATTCAATGGTTCCAGACTATGGGAAAACAGTTGTTTTAGGATTTCCGACATTGACCGGCTGCCGATCAGAATTGTACAATATTTATTTGATTGGCTATCTCTTTATTAAGAAATGGTCCATATCATTGTCCCCTCTTCAAAAGCTGTTCCCCTAGCAGAGGTGTTTGCTTCTGTGCTGCAGATGATCTGATGGCTGACCAAAGGATGGACATCTCGTCTACCATGACCGACTTCATGTCTTCCGGCTCCACCGACCTCATCTCCAACTCCACCAGCACACCCGGGCTGGACTACACCCGCAAACGGAAGGGGAGCACCACCGACTACCAGTAGGGACACACACACACACACACACACGCACACACATATGCTAATGTTTCGATTGGAGTACTAGGACAAGGGCAGAGCTGAACTGCTCCATTGCTCATAATCTATAGACAGTTTTAGATCAAACTAAGCTTTCTTAGTGTATAAGCTGTAATAAACAAAAAAATGATTACGGTCCGTGTGTGTTGTTAATTGCTCCATGTTCTCTTGCAGGATCGATGGCTTTTCATTTGAGTAAGTTCTAATATGATTATACTGGTTGACCATAATTTCAATGATGAATAATAAATACATTTGCATATGATCAGATTTTCTTTTAAACATATTCCAACTTATTTTATTCCTCAACTTATTTTATTCCTTTATCTCCTTAGTGACATGGACCCTGACAAGGATAAAATGGGAAGGTAAGAGTCCTGTTTGTGATTAAAAATAAAAGCTTCTGTTGTGATTACCGGTCAGCGTGTCATCGTCTTTCCCACATGACATTCCATACACTGTGTACTCGGTTGTCCTCAGAGTTCCCCCCACACTACAGGATATTGGATCGTAAATATTGAACATGTTTAATATTTGAAATCGGTGCGGCCCGATTGGATTTGGGGAAGTAAAAAACAATCTTAACATACCCCCACACTATAGCATAATCTGGTAAAATCATTAGAACCATAAAAAAATCGGGGCTTTGCTGACCAGAGTCAGAAGGGAGAAATCGGGTACAATATCGGGCTAATTATCCTGTAGTGTGTACCCAGATTTAAGCCAATAAATAGCTGAAAATGCTAAAAACACATTAAAAATGGGTCTTTAAGAGAGTTGAGCTAGATTTTGCAGTTTAGATTTCTTCCAATCTCATAATTTAGAGGCCCCAACAGGCCTTATTGCCTGATCCCCTTTCATAATACATGGATGAGAAGCTCACTCATGGATCTCAGCCAACATTCAGGCTCATAAGGCGTAATACATCTGATTCATCATCTGGCTATTGTCAGAGATGATCTTTAAAGGTCTAGCCTATTCAATGTTCCCTTTAATGGCGTAATATGCTCATATTTCTAAACCCATGACTTACTCTCGCAGCAGCACTTTGTTCTATGGTCTAGCTGAAGGTGTAGTGTTAGTTTGTGTGAGTAAACCAGGAATATGGTTGTCAAGAGGGTAGATGAATTACTCGAGTCAATGGAGGGGACAGGAATGATTAGTTTTTTATTGTTATGAGTAGGGATGTCAGATATTATCGGCCCACCGATATTATCGGCCGATATTGGCATAAAAAATCAATATCGGAAAATATCGGTATCGGTTTTTTAAAAAGCTCAAAATGACTAAAGTGGCCTATGGCATGTTATACCTTGTTGGAAAGCTCTAATTGTCCTGAGTCGAATGCAAGCGACCATTTTCTGTTAATACAAAGACAGTGTGAAATAAAGAAACACTTTGTTTGAAATAATTTCAGACATCTGTTATGTTTCAAGTGAGGACGTGGTTTGATGACATCATCAAACGCGCAGCGCCGTCTCAATAACAAGCCTGGGCATGTGCAGCCGTGTAGTGGGACGCTAGTTGTAGCTGTAGTTATGTCGGTGGTTTGGATTTATTTCAAAGTTTGGAATTATTTCAAAGTTTCCGCATATATCGGTATCGGTATCGGTTGATATCGGTATCGGAAATTAAGAGTTGGACAATATCGGTTATCGGTAAAAAAGCCAATATCGGACATCCCTAGTTCTGAGCTGTAAAAGGCATGATGATACACCTTATATATATATATATATATATATATATATATATATATATTAGAGATGGGCATAGATTAAAATCTTTAATCTAGATTAATCTAATGGTAATCTTGAAATTAATCTAGGTTAATCTAGATTAAGGTGGCTCCTTTGAATGATGTCGAAGGTGTCCATAATATGTATTTGCTACCTGAATAATGACATATATTGCCTAAATAATGAATAAAAGTGGGTCTGCGCGATTGTTGAGCGGGGGGGGGTGCTACCAGAGCTTTTTCTTGAACGGGGGGGGCTACCGGAGTCTTTTGTTGAGTGGGGGGGGGGGTGCTACCGGAGGATTCCGGTTCGCGATAATATCGGCGATAAAAATATTGTCGCCGATAAAAGTTCCGCGTTATCGCAGTGCGGTAACGCCGATAACGGCCCATCACTAATATATATATATATATATATACACTCACCGGCCACTTTATTAGGTACACCTTGCTAGTACCGGGTTGGACCCCCTTTTGCCTTCAGAACTGCCTTAATCCTTCGTGGCACAGATTCAACAAGGTACTGGAAACATTCCTCAGAGAGTTTGGTCCATATTGACATGATAGCATCACGCAGTTACTGCAGATTTGTCGGCTGCACATCCATGATGCGAATCTCCCGTTCCACCACATCCCAAAGGTGCTCTATTGGATTGAGATCTGGTGACTGTGGAGGCCATTTGAGTACAGTGAACTCATTGTCATGTTCAAGAAACCAGTCTGAGATGATTCGCGCTTTATGACATGGCGCGTTATCCTGCTGGAAGTAGCCATCAGAAGATGGGTACACTGTGGTCATAAAGGGATGGACATGGTCAGCAACAATACTCAGGTAGTCTGTGGCTTTGACACGATGCTCAATTGGTACTAATAAGCCCAAAGTGTGCCAGGAAAATATCCCCCACACCATTACACCACCACCACCAGCCTGAACTGTTGATACAAGGCAGGATGGATCCATGCTTTCATGTTGTTGACGCCAAATTCTGACCCTACCATCCGAATGTCGCAGCAGAAATCGAGACTCATCAGACCAGGCAACGTTTTTCCAATCTTCGATTGTCCAATTTTGGTGAGCCTGTGCGAATTGTAGCCTCAGTTTCCTGTTCTTAGCTGACAGGAGTGGCACCCGGTGTGGTCTTCTGCTGCTGTAGCCCATCCGCCTCAAGGTTCGACGTGTTGTGCGTTCAGAGATGCTCTTCTGCATACCTCTGTTGTAACGAGTGGTTATTTGAGTTACAGTTGCCTTTCTATCAGCTCGAACCAGTCTGGCCATTCTCCTCTGACCTCTAGCATCAACAAGGCATTTGCGCCCACAGAACTGCCGCTCACTGGATATTTTCTCTTTTTCGGACCATTCTCTGTAAACCCTAGAGATGGTTGTGCGTGAAAATCCCAGTAGATCAGCAGTCTCTGAAATACTCAGACCAGCCCGTCTGGCACCAACAACCATGCCACATTCAAAGTCACTTAAATCACCTTTCTTCCCCATTCTGATGCTCGGTTTGAACTGCAGCAGATCGTCCTGACCATGTCTACATGCCTAAATGCATTGAGTTGCTGCCATGTGATTGGCTGATTAGAAATTTGCGTTAACGAGCAGTTGGACAGGTGTACCTAATAAAGTGGCCGGTGAGTGTATATATATGTATGTATGCCATTTTGTGGATGATTCTGTCCAAAGTGTCTTACAATACCATGAGTGCATACATTTTTAGCATGGGTGGTCCCAGTGGGAATTGAACTCCTATCCCTGGCAACGTTAATGCCATGCTCTACCTGTTGAGCTGGTCAGGCCCACCTTCTTAGGGTTTGTTCCTAGTCTAATATGGCTTATTCATGTAATTGCGGGTGTCATTGGCATCACATTTGTACTCTTAAGTCACATTTCCATTGCATCACTGGTGTTGCAGCTAAATTTAGCCTCAAGCCGTACCCTGTTGCATAAGCATTGTTCATTCAACAAGCATAGTTCCAAGAGAGCGAGGCGTTTTGTACCTTTTCTCTGACCTAGTTTCTTCTCGTTCGCCCTTTGCCAAACCTCTGCCCCTCCCTTGACCTTTCTTTACCTAATACTGCCGCTGTGCTAGACTGCTTGTGTAATAGTCTTGTGTTACTACCTGGGTACGAATCTCGGTAACACTCCTCCTGTAATCCTTCTCTTTCTGTTTCTCTCCAGTGACCCACATGGCCGGATAAAGAATGCCAGGTAATTTGTGTGTGTGGGTGGCAGAACTGCAGTAGCCTTGACTTATGTATTTGTACACCTTGGTGAGACAATTACTTGTACTACTATTGCACGTGTCAATGTCATGAGACCATAAAAGAAGGACGATGAAAGGGAATAGATCAGAGCATAGCTAATGGCTAACAGTAAAAGAAGCTGCAATGACAGCTGTCTAACAGGGTAGATAGGTTGGACTTGTGCAAAGGAAAACACTTAACACTCCCTCCCAGCTCCTTTTTATATGCACCCAATATGAGCTCAAAGTAGGAAAAGCAACGATATCTCCTACCACAACTATGCAGATGACACTGAAATCTATATCAATGCTAAGATCACTGCACTGGCCTCCTGTTGGCCAGACAATTGAGTTCAAAATACTACTAATAGTTTATAAAGCACTGAACAGTTCAGGACCAAAAAACATCTGCTCTGCTTGTGTGTTAGGAGCCCACTAGAGCTCTCAGGTCACCAGAGACCATAAATAAACGTGCCTTGCCTCGATCCTCCCATGCCTGTTCCCACAGGGAGGCCCACAGTCAGATCGAGAAGCGGAGGCGGGACAAGATGAACAGCTTCATCGATGAACTGGCGTCATTGGTGCCCACCTGCAACGCCATGTCCAGGAAGCTGGACAAGCTGACCGTCCTGCGCATGGCCGTGCAGCACATGAAGACCTTACGGGGTAAGGGAGAGCCAGGATCAGTTAAACCATTGCAACTGTTGAAGGACTTTTAACATTGTGACGGATAGCGGGATACATGAGGTGACTCGTGGATGTTTAAGGAGGAACTAAATTACCCATACATACTGTACTTATTGGGTAGAACGAGAGCTTGTAGCATGGCAGCAGGTAATAGCGGCAGGTACTAGCTTGAGTGACACATCCCTTTGTCCTTGTAGGTGCAGCCAACCCTTACACAGAAGCCAACTACAAACCCTCATTCCTGACAGATGACGAACTGAAGCATTTGATTCTAAGGGTGAGTGCTGTGGTTAAAGGCAGTGAAAGTGAGGGGACAGTGTTGTTGAACAAAAGGAAACGATGTATTGCCAGGGCTTGACTCATGTATCACAATCATAACAACGATTCTATTTGATTTTTTTATCATGAGGAGAATACAACATCTGCGGGGGTTGATTTTATGTATTTAGGCTGCAGATGGTTTCCTGTTTGTGGTTGGATGTGACCGTGGAAAGATTCTCTTTGTCTCCGAGTCTGTCTACAAGATTCTCAACTACAGCCAGGTAAGGGTTTGTTCTAAACTTATGACGTGATGTTGTAATGTCCAGTTAACCTCTTCGTCACTAGACCTATTTCTCAGGTTTTTGCCGAAAATAACATACCCAAACTGAACAGACTATATCTCCAAAACTACAAGGGCTTTTAAGTTCATCTTGGTAGCAAAAGAAAGATAACACCTGTGCGATAATCAATGTGGATGCTACTGGATCAGAGTGAATAAAGCTAGAACACAGAATAAATTATTTAATTTCCGCCTGAAATAAATGTTATGTCATGTTTTAGTGTGAATAACACCTAGTGCGTTATCAGTTAGTAGCCCTATAGCGCTATAGGGCCATAGCACAACATCTGATGAGGGCCTGGGTCAGGATTTGATGGCAATAAAGTGAAGTAGAGCAAAGATAGAGGTTTTAGTAGAGATAGTTTTAGGCAGAGTTTCCAAATCAAAACAATAAATCCAATGCAAACCAATGCACAAATGACAACGATGAGACATAGACAGGTGAATATCTTGTGAACCCATTGTTCAATTTTAACATTTGACCCCTCTATTGAAAGGTTAGGGACAATAGAATTGAGGCTAAACCATCGCAATACGGCCACCAGATAGCAATAAAGACAGTGTGTTCTGATTGAAGGCAGTGGACCTATTTCCTGTGAAACCCTCTCTTACCTACTATACATGATTGTAAACATGATTGGGAGGGTTCAAAATGTTACCCAGACACTGGATTATCTGTTTATGGTGGTTTTAAGTGATCAAACACAACTTTGATGACAAAAACAACAAATGTAAGACATAATTTGTGATTGCTACTAGAAAAAGAGAAGTTTGTTCTTGATGGTTTTTGGCCTCTAGTTCAGTGAGTTTTGGGCTGTTGGAATCAGCAGATTCTCAGCTTTCATATGATGTATATTTTGTGTCAATAACATGTTGGAAAAAGATCGCTATTGCTGTGCATTTGCATACGCACAGTTATGAAATACATAACTCTTGTTTTTACTTGCTCATTCTTTTGGGGTTGGAATTGTGTTTCATTCAGCTAAAAATGGTTATAATAGACAAAAAGTTGAGATTCTTATCATTCTAGGGGTGTATGACATGACTGCTTTCTCACATGTTTAAATGCCTTACGAAGTCTTTGATTTCGGGAGGGGGCGTGTCTGTCGAGAGGGGGGCGTGTCTGTCGAGAGGGGGGGGTGTCTGTTGAGAGAGGGGGCGTGTCTGTCGAGACCACCCATATACGGGTGGTCTCGAGATGAAAAGGTTAACTAAAACTTAATTTGCCCTGTCACATTTGGTCAATGCATAACCCCACACAGCAACAGCAAGTCAAACAGTTCATATTGATTATTTTACTAAATGAACGTTCATCCCTCTAACTAATTATAGATCAGTCTATTAACTATCCTCATTTATACAACATGATTAATACACACAGGAGTGCATCTTTGCCCGAGCAACCTTTCAAACATGCCAGTGGTGAAACAGGGGAGCACTTTAAACAGGTGCACCTATATGTGCACCATGTAAATAGTCCTACAGGGAACACCGGAGCAACACGGCTCCCCTAGGGCCTGCAATAATACAATGTTAATGGTGATAAGAAATCATAAATTATAAGGTAAACCTCCCCCAACTCTTGCATTTACATCTTCTCTTCCTCACCTCCTGCGCTGCCCTCTGCAGAACGACCTGATAGGCCAGAGTCTGTTCGACTACCTTCACCCCAAGGACATCGCCAAGGTCAAGGAGCAGCTGTCCTCCTCTGACACGGCCCCACGCGAGAGGCTCATCGACGCTAAAAGTAAAAACGACAGCACGGATGACGCATGTGTCTGACGCACCGCCGTCCGTGTCCTTGTGTGTGTGTGTGTGTGTGCGCATGCAAATATTTGACAGAACAAAACAAAAACACAGCATTCAAATGTGTGTACCATAGCCGTAGCTCGGAGTAGTACGTCGCTTGTTTATTTGAATACGCACTAGATGACTTTGGTTTAAGATTAACAGTTTAAAACGAGTTAAAGCTTAACAGGAGAGGAGGACTGACCGTGAGAAGAGACACTTCAATCATTTGTCCACCTAATAGCTTTGTGTTTGGTTTGTGCGTTCCAGCGGGTCTGCCGGTGAAGACGGACATCGCCCCAAGTCCATCCAGGCTCTGCTCCGGCGCCAGACGCTCCTTCTTTTGCCGGATGAAGTGTAACAGGCCCTCAGTTAAAATAGAGGACAAAGACTTCCCTTCCACTTGCTCAAAAAAGAAAGGTACCGCCCCCGATTCTCCCCTCTCTCACTCACACACACACACACACACACACACACACACACACACACACACACACACACACACACACACACACACACACACACACACACACACACACACCAACCAACCATCTTCTTTGCCAACTATGTGCATATTTTCAATAATGTTGCTGGATTTGGGTTCGGCACTGATCATTGTTGTCGTTTTAGGGCTGCACGATTAAACAAAAATTATAATTGCGATTATTTTGCCCGATTTTGTGATTGTGATCATTCATTGTGATTAACAGATTAATAATCGATGTGTATAAAAAAAAATAATAATAAAGCAATTGAGTTGTTTGTAATTTGATTTTAATGTAACCGGTGTATACAATCAGATTAATTCATGTTCGATCATTTGTCAAATTTTTAATGTAATTGAATTACAACCTTTCACGATTAGCTAATTGCAGAGGTAAAAATTGCAGCCCTTGTTTTCACATTAACATTCTTTCTGGTAAAGATGTTTGTTGCTATGATGCACCCAACTTCTCCTTTGGACTGTGAGCCATTTGCGTCACGCACCCCTGAAGTTCTCTGGTTGTCATTCTGCAGTTCTACATATTGAAGTCATAGCTTTTGAGTTTAGCTCTTGTCTGTATGTCATCATCCACTGAAAGCCCTTTGCCTCTGATTGAGCATTTCAAGAAAGATTGTATTTATATCCCTCTGTGTTCCACTATGTTCAGTGGAGCATCCTTAGGATGTACAGTTCAGTAAGCACCGGAGAGTAGCCCTTATAAAAGCACCAAGGAAGTACACTCACTTACACTTACATTTCCTTTTTAAACCTAGCACTATTGCTTCCCAGACCGTAAAAGGCCCTCTATACGTCTGGAACTTGTCCCTATATAGTCCACAATCACTCATAATTTGTGGGGTACTACTGTATGTACGGGTGTACATGTATTCAAAATACTTTGAACATTGCCAGTTGTCCTCTTAGTTAGTGCAGCTCCAGGGCTTGTCAGCTCTACTTTATGAGGCTTTAGGACAGAGCGTGTCCCACGGCTTCCAGAGGGCCACATTCAGATGACGTCTATGGCAGTGTTTTCTGGAAAGAAAGGCACATGATTGCTGCTTGCATAGTTAGGATGCCGCTTTTACACAACAGTGTGCTTTAAAAAAAAAAAATAACCACAATTGGCTGGGAAATGTTTGGGCATTTGGAAGCTGTTACACAACTCGATAAACTGTGTCACGGCTGTTGAATATTTGAGCATCACGTTGAATATTTGATAACGCAAAACTTTCCTCCCTAGACCCATATTTCTTGTTCTGGTGTCACGTGACCATTTATCAGGTGCCAGCAGCAACCCATTACATATGGTCTATTTTACACACACATGCACACACGCAAACACACACACACACGCAAACACAGAAAAAACACTGTTGTTGATGGATTCTAGCACCTTCTGTCCTCCTCGGTTTTACCTCCCACCAAGATGCTATTTTGAATGCAATCCTTACTTCCGCCTCTTCTCTCTCTCTCTCTCTCTCTCTCTCTCTCTCTCTCTCTCTCTCTCTCTCTCTCTCTCTCTCTCTCTCTCTCTCTCTCTCTCTCTCTCTCTCTCTCTCTCTCTCTCTCTCTCTCTCTCTCTCTCGTGCATATATATAGGGTATCCCCAGGGTTTTTTTTACATGATGGTGCAGGTGCTCCCACCCACTCACAGAACACAGTCACTGTATATGTATAAATACATTGTATTTATAATAAATCTCTACCAGTATTTATTTATAATATATAATATAATGTTTAAACAAGGGCAAAATATACCAAAAAGCTAGGGCTGCAGTGCAATTTCATTGAAACTTTGCACAATGTACAAACCGCCCTTTTTTTCTCATGATCAAGTACCCCCATGCGTTTGTAACTTGAGCGGGTCTTGTTTCCAATGAGCGCACTCACGCCCGCACCGCCATACAGCCACGCTCATAATATCCAGCTCTGCTCAAACACCTTGGCGCACATTGCAGCCAAGGCTAGGAAAGGACCACGGTGGCGCAGTGCCACTATTACATTCTTTAAAGAGAACCCTGTGTGTAATGTTGCCCGTTTCATCCCCCTCTCTGGCAGCGGACCGCAAGAGCTTCTGCACCATCCACAGTACAGGCTACCTAAAGAGCTGGCCGCCCACCAAGATGGGCCTGGACGAGGACAACGAGCCCGACAACGAGGGCTGCAACCTGAGCTGCCTGGTGGCCATCGGCCGGCTGCACCCCCACATCGTGCCTCAGCCCGTCACCGCCGACATCCGCGTCAAGCCCACCGAGTATGTCTCGCGCCACGCCATCGACGGAAAGTTTGTCTTCGTCGACCAGAGGTGAGCAGTAGCGCCGGTGTCCCTGTCCCCCTGATCGGTCGTTCAGTCCGTGTTCATTTTGATACGTTTATGATTGTTCCACCTTTATCTTTCCCAATAGACCTTTTTCACAGAGGTGTCATCGCAGGACAAACACAGGTTTCGCTCATAACACTAATTATAAATCTGCTGCTATTATGTATACCGGGGCACGGGTAGTAGACTTATCTCCACTAGTGTAGTCTACTTCCCGTGCTCTGAAGCCTGTGCCTGTGTTTGTCCTACGATGACGCCTCTGTGGAAAGGGTCTACTCTTTCCAAAATATTATGCCGAAATATTTGACATATTATGCATGCAGCTTTCACCACATAACCTGAAATCAGCTCTCTCTCTCTCTCCCTCCCTCCCTCCCTCCCTCCCTCCAGGGCTACGGCCATCCTGGCGTACCTCCCCCAGGAGCTGCTAGGGACCTCTTTCTATGAGTATTTCCACCAGGATGACATCGGCCACCTGGCAGAGTGCCACAGACAAGGTAGCCGCTGTTCTCACAATGATTGCAGCACCTAACGGATGACAGGCCCTACATGTTAATAACGTTTAAATGATAAAGTACATTTCAGAGTTTAAATGATGAATAGAAATATATATTAATACACAAAATGTTGCGCTACGTTTATAAAGTTCATTGTGCAATTGAAGTATCGATATTCACCATATTGTGTGTGTGTGTGTGTGTGTGTGTGTGTGTGTGTGTGTGTGTGTGTGTGTGTGTGTGTGTGTGTGTGCAGTCCTGCAGATGAGAGAGAAGATCAACACAAACTGTTACAAGTTTAAGATCAAAGACGGCTCGTTCATCACGCTGCGGAGCCGCTGGTTCAGCTTCATGAACCCCTGGACCAAGGAGGTGGAGTACATCGTCTCCACCAACACTGTGGTCTCGTAAGTCCTCCTCGCCTCACACCTGTGTGTGTGTGTGTGTGTGTGTGTGTCTAGTCTCATCTTAGTTTAGTTATGATAATTACCAATGAGGAAACATTATGGTTTTGCTGTCATGGAACATATTTGAATTTGTTTGTAATGATCTTCTTTATTCATTGATGTCAAGTCCAACTTTTAGAATTTGCCGTCTGGGATCATTATTAGTATGATCTTGTCTTAGTCGGCCCATAGTGGCTGAAAAAGTGTGTTGATAGCGGCCGCCACTGTGTCTCCAGGTGTCCAATACATTATCTTGTGTTAGTGGCTGAAACAGTGTGTTGATAGCGGAGGCCACTATGTCTCCAGTGCTACACATTATCTTGTGTTAGTGGTTGAAACAGTGTGTTGATAGCAGCCGCCACTGTGTCACCAGGTGTCCTATGATGGAGGGATCAGACTACCCCCTGTCGGCAGCCTCTCCACAGAGCATGGACAGTGTTCTCACCTCTGAGGGTAAGGCACCACCGCAACCCACCAAGCACATTTTGTGATTTCGATAGACTATCGTGTTCCAACATGCTTTTACCTGCCCTTTAAGCATTTTTTTCTCCATTTAAATTAGATCATTATGAATTTGAACTGAACGGACTCCCGCTCCAACCATGCTGTTGTAATGACATCCTGGTTGATCTGTTTGTGACGTAGGTGGGGGGCGGCGGGCGCTGCAGACGGTTCCCGGCATCCCAGGGGGCACGAGAGCCGGGGCCGGCAAGATAGGACGCATGATCGCAGAGGAAGTGATGGAGATCCAGAGGTGAGACACCACAGCTGGCTGTTCCTGGAACGAAATAACCAAAAATAGATCAGTCTTCATTTAGGCCTATGGTGGTACAACAGAATGCCACTGTGATAGTTTTTTAAAGGTTGATATCCTTGTTTAGAGAAAAAGCCATAGACATTTTGCAACGCATGTGTGTTTTTTGTTAAAACAATTTCAGCACTTTTATTGCATAAATGTTTCAGCACTGCCTTTTTGTATTGTATGTGTTGCAACATCGGGGCTATTTTGAACCTTCGTGCTTATTCATGTGTTAGGATCAGAGGCTCTTCTCCGTCCAGCTGTGGCTCCAGCCCTCTGAACATCACCAGCACCCCTCCACCAGACACCTGCTCCCCGGGAGGCAAGAAGGTAAGGAGACCCTGTTAAGAGGCTTTACATTGCTCATCTGTGTTAGATGTCCACATGACTATCGGACTACGCAGACAACACTCCACAGAAAATTAGAGTCAAAGTCAATTTGGTTTAATGCCAAGATGCTAACATTAAATGATGAGCCTATGCGCTGTGGTTGCTGCTGTGTTTCAAGACTAATCTAATGCGACTGTGCGCCCCCTTAGATCCAGAATGGAACTCCAGATCTGCCGTCTACCGGTCTCCTCCCTGGACCAGACTCCATAGGCTACCCCTACTCTAACCAGTCCATCATGAGTAAGTGGGATACACACACACACACACACACACACACACACACACACACACACACACACACACACACACACCAAGGTTAGTGTTGTTAACGACAACTAAATAACACGAATACACAAAATAACGAAAACTAGGTGTGAAAAAACATCATTAACTGAAATAACGATGTAAACGATAATTAACTGAAACTGTGTTGTGTGTTTACAAAAAAAAACTAAAATGAGTGAGAAAATGTCTTTAGTTTTCATCTTTGTCAATTTATTTCATACATAAGCCTAGTATTTGGTGGATATGAAATTGAAATCTTATCTTCCAGTTTTTTAGCTTTGCCAGTTTTAGTCCATACCTCGCCTGACATTATGGAGTCCCATCTGGGATTACTTTGAATATGACTGTCTCAGATAAGAGCAGGTCCCCTGCAGTGGAAGATGATAAAATATGTGGAACATTTCTCAAGGGGAAAAATCCCATGAATGAGTTTTTATTACACAATACTTTTTCTGACTTTTTTCTTTTTGGATCTCGCCCCTGACAAATACCCTAGATTACAAAGAAATACTAAAACTAACACTGAAACTTATACAAGATAAACTAAACAAACTAAACAAAGCAAACCTGCTTTAAAAACTAAATAAAACTACTGAAATTGAGATCAAAAAGTCAAAAGCAAATGAAAAATGTAACTATAATAACACACACGCACGCACGCACGCACGCACGCACACACACACACACACACACACACACACACACACGTATAAATAGTCAATAGAGGTACTATTTAACCAAAGCAGGTTGCAAAAAAAGTATAACCTTACCTTACTGAACCTTAGCCTGGTAGGCTTGGATATACTTTCTCCCAGAAAACAGATGTTGCTCTGCTGTCCCTCTTCTCATTTTGTTGTGTGTGTGTGTTGTGGTCTCCTCAGGTGACAACTCCCACCTGAGCATCGACATCATGGACGAGCCGGGCTCCAGCAGCCCCAGCAACGACGAGGCGGCCATGGCCGTCATCATGTCCCTGCTGGAGGCCGACGCCGGCTTGGGCGGACCAGTTGACTTTAGCGACCTCCCCTGGCCTTTGTGAGACCCACGTGTGTGTGTGTTTGTGTTTGTGTGTGTGTGTGTGTAGGGTGGGGGTGGGGGTTCAACTTCGTACTCCCTGCCGCCCGCCCCCCCCCCCCCCCCCCCCCCCTACATATACGTACGTACGTCTGGAGTTGGGTTCAGCGTGGTGCTTTCCACAAGAGCAGACCTGCCAGCTTGGGAGGCATCGCCCCCTTCTCTCTCATCGTGTGTACGGTAACACGCAGGACAACCACCCCTCACTTGACAGCTGAACAGGGAGCGTTTCTCGTGAACATGGCCGCGGTGATAGCGGCGCTTTATGAGAAGAAAGAAAACTGTGTCGACTGTATCGACTGTACAAGATGTCCTGACAGTGAGACAACCCCCCTCCCTCCTCCTCCTATGAAGGTGAGCTGGATCTGAAAGGGTGCTGTGACTAAAAGAGCATGGCTCCCCTCTTCTACAGATTGTGAGAAGAGCAGGACGTGCATATCCACTTCTAGGTGCCTCGGCGCTGACGACTACGCACTTCTAGGACCACAGGGCTGGGGAACAGGAGCCACTCAGCTGCCGTTTTTTTAATCAATTAAACTGTCAACATTTGTTTGGAGCCCGATGCCATAGTAACTACTACCTACCTAATACTACCTGTTATATTCTGTATTTCAATGCTACCCTAGGCAAGTAGAGTAATACAATTTCCAGACGACCTACTTTGTTCTCATGCGAAGCCTTTAGAACGAGAGTTAAAAAAGGAAACTGCAGGAACAGGACATGGGGAAGGTAGATACTAATTGGATTGGAAATTGCGATTTGATGGCAATCACAACATCAGATTAGTAAGTGGCATTGTGTAAATCATCATCAATACTGTCAGAAGACGTTTTTTACTGTGACAACGCCATCTTTTGACAAGAGGGTATCTGTGCATTTACCAAAACGAAAAGGATTTGGACGACTGCGGTCAGACCAACCCATCTCAGCACCTCATATTTACTAGGGTTAAAAGAGGGCAACTCTGTTAGAACAGGCGATCATTCAGAATACATGTTCCTAAACTGTATCACTAACAGTCGTTCTAGTGGGAGGGGAACAAGGATGAACAGATCTTCCTTGAACCAATTATTCTTCCAATTTGATGGGAGGAAAAAAACAAATAAAAAACTTGAATCAAAGGCAATTTCTACCAGCTAATAATATTAGCTGATATTAGCTGTTAGAAATTGCCTTTAATTGCCTTTGTTTTATTCCATCCTTATGCTTTGGTCTGGCTGAAGTTAAGATTCCTAGCAAAAATATAAAATAATCAATTTGTTTGTAAAGGACCATGTAACCTATGTTAGGTATTTGTTGATGAAATTGGATCCCACGAGAATCATAATCAGAAGGGACATTTAAAAGCATCTGAAACTATTCCTTCATTTCTGTGTTCCCTTTTCCAATTTTAAAATGTGAATATCCTGAAGTATCACCATAAGCCCAGAATATCTAGAATTTAAATGAGTCTCTATGGTCCTACCCGGTTATCTTCTACTTTCTAACTCCTTCGCATGACTATCAGAGGTAGTCACTTAGCCCCTCCCATTTAAAATAAGGCTGAGGCCACGGTTAGCAGCTACATTTAGTAGAAGCTAGGTTTTGGGTTGAGTGAAACCCGAATGCCTTTTTTACTTCTCATGTCTCAACAGATATGAGTATCCATTGGTGGTAGATAAGGACAAATTTGGCATGTCAAATTTAATTGAAAAAGTTTGCTCAACTGTTAACTTCAAGGTGACGTGAATTTAATCCAATAGTGAGATGACGATATCGAATCAAATGCAATGTTTTCACTTAATTTGATTTGCGATCTTAGTGTTGTAATATTGTACAGTTTTTCTACCTCTTATAATGGTATACAATGCTACAAGTACCGGTAAAAGAAATGTATTGTTGGACAAAAATCATAACTGTTATATCTTTTTCACCTTGCACCAATGTAACTGAACAGACTAAAACAAAACTTGTTTTTATTCTTGAAGTAAGAATCAAAATGTGTTTCACCAAATGCTTCTTAAACCAGGTTATTGAGAAGTGTTGAATGAATCCGGTGAATGGAGTCTGTCCAATGGTTATAATATTCAACAGGCGATTGTGGCCGGTTTTCACACACACACACACACACACACACACACACACACACACACACACACACACACACACACACACACACACACACACACACACACACACACACACACACCTCTGCTGGCGAGGCTGTATCCCTTCGTCTCTGGTTTAGTGGTTCTCTCGCGATGCTTTCACACTACACACTACCAACAAGATGGACCCATGTCAATATACTGCCTCTTTCCAACCCCACAGTAATGTATCAGATCTTTAAATATAATGTTGAGAGTATACTTTATGCAAATATATATATATAAATATATATATATGAGTATGATGAGTGTAATGTATGTATCCGCAGTAAAATATTTTTCAAATAAAACTAGGTTTCTGTCGTTGAGCCCGTGGCCTTTGATGTTTTGTCACTGAATGCTATTAGTTAAAGAAAGGTTTCAAGCGTAGAATCACTTATTTTATTTCATGGAGTACAATAGCAAATTATTCGCATCGGTTTTGTTTTTGCCCCTTTCATGAGCTAATGGCTTCATTTATTATTTTTTTTTACCACAAACACTTTGATTAATTTGTCTTTATACCATCTGACACATCATCCAATATGTTGCTATCCGAGCTACACATCTGCCACGTCGAGACACTCCTAATACCCAAGCAGCCATCTTTTAATAGAAACTAATTGGTAGTCGTGTTGTGACACAGGTGTAAACAGCATTTTATTAGCACAATAATAATAATAACGCAACAAAGGAAAAGAGGATGACTGGGTGGAAAATTAACAATATTTATTAGAAAAAGGCTGTGTTTACGTCTTGTGCTTTTTGCACCCTGTGTGCCCAAAGCACACACCCAACGTGTGTGTGTGTGTGTGTGTGTGTGTGTGTGTGTGTGTGTGTGTGTGTGTGTGTGTGTGTGTGTGTGTGTGTGTGTGTGTGTGTGTGTGTGTGTGTGTGTGTGTGTGTGTGTGTGTGTGTGTGTGTGTGTGTGTGTGTCATTCACCTCGGTCGGTTTGGGAGAAAACATGAGCTGATGTTGCAACGATCTCCGTGTTTGACCGAAACATAAGGCTGATTTACACTTAAGTTAATTCAATAATGACATCATCTCTGGGGGGGGAGTGGATGTGCAAACATTTTTTAGAAAACAATTCTTGATTTTGTTGAACTGTATACATATCTTCAACAAAAAACATTTGGAAAACGAGCCAACATAAGACGTACTGGCATGTAAGCCCAATCAATGCAGGCTGAAGACGGGCGGCCATGTGTAGAAAACTTACAATAGAAAAGTGAAACTTCACGTCCAGCAAAATGTGTCGACCGGAGTTGGACAGCATAATGACGTTTTAATTACTTTCCTCGGTGTAAGGTGCGGCGTGTCAACCGCCCCTTACTTACATGCAGACGCATATCCCGAGTGTCAGAATTGTGAAGTACTACTTGCATGCAGATGCATATCCAGAGCACTACTGAATCAGATGAGGTTCTCCTCCATATGTGGACATACATAGAATGCTGCAAAAAAAACATCTCCTTTGGTCAGATAACAAATCAGCACAAATAAAAACAGGAACCTAAAATGGGACGGGGTGGTGGGGTGGGGGACGGGGGGCAAGGCTTGCCTTGTGTGCGCCGTTGCCTGTGCTTTGATCTGTCGTCGGCTCGTGTCGCGTGCCCATTTTACTCCAGCAGTCTTTCTGCTCTGAGGCGGCTTATTCAGAAGGCTGTGGCATGAGTGCAAGAGAAGGCAAAATGGCCGGCGGCCACGCACAATGGGGAGACGTGGTGATGGGCGGGGGGGGGGGGGGGGGGGGTTGTCTGTCTCATGCAGAGGGTGACGGTGTGTCAGGGTCCGGTTCATAGTGGTAGGCAGACTGAGAGGGGGGGTTGGGGCTGTGTTGTTGCTGCTGCTGCTGCTGCTGCTGGTTACTGCTAGCCAGAGGGTGTGCTAGCTGCCCGGCGCCCTCTGCACCCGGGGGCTGGTGGTGGTGGTGGTGGTGGTGGCCGCCGCCCATGTCGTGAGCGTGCACCGGGGGGTGGGCCGTCGCGGCCGCGGCCTCTGGGCTGGTGGGTGGGGCCGGCGAGGCCGGGGGCTGGAGGCCCGCCGCGTCATAGCCCTGTGCGCGCTGGTGGAGGTGAAGGCTCTCGGAGCCCGGCGGGGGCGGCGGGGGGGGGTGGTGCCCCGGCAGGGTGTCCAGCTCGTCCACCGGGGGGCCGGAGGGGTGGAGGACCACCAGCTGGTCTTGGGGGATGTCGGCGGCGGCCGCCGCCAGGTTGGTGGTGGACTTGGACTTGACGCACTGGAAGTCGACGTGGCGGCTCTTGCCCTCCTCCTTCTCCCAGGACATGCGGATGAAGGGCCGCTGGACGTAGTTGTAGATGACCTCTGGACGACCCCCGGGACGCCGCTTCACCTTCTCCTTATAGGTTGGGTAGCCTACACACACACACACACACGTGTAATGACTTGACTAAAACAAAACCACGATGATTTGAAAATGGGGTGAGCAGTTCTTTGAGGTATGGTTGCCATGGATACATTTCAAGGTGAATGGGATGGTTTTGAAGCTGATTTGGTGCTCGACCAAGCCTTTTTTAAGGTCGTCGTTTATCTGATTGACTTTTGGTTTGTGCATCTAGGTCCCCTGATGATATGTCGAAAACTTGGTGTAGTTTGGTCGACAAACAAAAATGCCTTAATGTTTTGGGTTTTTTCATAAAATATAAGATGGCAGAAAATCTGGTCCAGGTGCAAATGGGCATGGCTCATACGTTTATAGCCAAAACATAAACTTGCTTATTATAGCGCCGCCACCAATCTGAATTATTTTAGTTTGAGAGGCGTTTCACGATAAATATCTATTATGGATGTGTTAAGTTTAATTTCTGTAGCATTTACCATTTCACAGGAACATGGCTGAAGAAGAACAATCCTAAAGCAGCTGGGTTTTAGAGTTTGAACCCCTAAAAAAAAAAGGCGCTACCTAAAAATAGTATGTATGAAGTAGGTGTTGTAGTCACGCTTGAATAGGAATAAAGAAACCAGTGTGTGTGTGCGTGCGTTTGT
Organism: Merluccius polli; assembly: GCA_030340625.1. Classification (NCBI taxonomy): domain Eukaryota; kingdom Metazoa; phylum Chordata; class Actinopteri; order Gadiformes; family Merlucciidae; genus Merluccius; species Merluccius polli. The sequence goes on from JAOPHQ010006548.1 coordinate 89,861, forward strand.
GTGCACCTTCTATGCCCAGCCGGATCTTCTTCAGGCCCCTGTCCTTGAGCACAGACTTGGCCACGTCTCGGTTCTCGATGTACTTGAAGAAGCGGTACAACTTGGTGCTGTAGATGACTGTTGAGGACACGGGACGAGAAGCACCTCTTAAAACACACGTCATCCACCTGTTTCTTTCTACCCAGTGGGCAAGTTGTTTATTTCAGCAAACGTAGTGTTACTGTGTTGTTTTTGTGGTTAAATGAATGGAGACAAGAGATTTAATATTTAAGCTTCATGACGCTCTCATTCTGAGGGAAAAGCTTGTGATCTGTATAATTGTGTTACCGTGAAAGTCTGTTTTGCTGTTCCAGCACTTTTTAAACCTGTGTCATCATGCACGTTTTTTCTACTGCAGTCATCACTTTTGTACAAATTGGATTTTACGCCAAAGCCAAAAATGATTAAGATAAAGCGTGAAAAGGACCCTGGGTTGAGCTGTGGGTGAAGGGGTTCATTTTGTTTCAAAGTGAGAAGTGAAAAGGTTACAGAGTACATAGAGTATCACTAGAAAAGCCTTCACTCGTAGGAGGCAACATTTGCACACACACACACACACACACACACACACACACACACACACACACACACACACACACACACACACACACACACACACACACACACACACACACACACACACACACACACACCTCATTTGAAGGGCACATCTTGTCATCATTTGTCATTCAGTTGTACTATAAAACCGGGTATCACGATGAGTCGATATCTTCATGTCGTGACCATACAACGCCGTTCAAAGACGATAAACGATAATATTGAACCAAGCCCTCCTAGTACAGTGGCACTACCAGCGAGTCGCAAGCACTACTCACTCTGAGAGTACTCCTCTCCCATCTGGGGCGGGTACTCCTCGTCCCAGTCCACCACGTCGTCGTCCGTCAACACCACCACGTGACACTCCCGCTCGCCGCTCTGCGCGCTCGCCACCATCAGCGGCAGCACCATCTCCTCCAGGTAGCACTCGAACTGACGCCGCGCACCGTCATTGGACAGCTCGTGCATCAGGGCGCCTGGGGAGGAAGAGGGGGAGACAAGAGGCCAGTTGTTTAGTTGTTAGTTGCCTAGGGGTTGGTTCCAGAAATTGACGATGCTGCTGGTTCTTTGAAAGTGTGAATGCAAAGACTTGGGAGGGGGGGGGGGGGGGGGCAACTTTTGAATTCTGTCAGCGTAACTGTGTGGCAATAAAAAGCGACTTGAACTGGATATCAAAATCCTACTTGGTCGCACCTTAAAACAAAAAAATACTAAAAAGGCAGCTGATGAACTTTATTGGGTATTTGGGTATCTTTTCTTTATGGGAGGTGACATTCAGAGAGGCTAATGCTTTATCCCCACTGCTGTTTGTTTTGTTTCAGAGACGTCAATGGTTACAGCCGATCCTTTGCTTCCTCAGCCATATTTAAACCTCCAACATCTGATCAAATATATAAAAAATAGATACTACTACCACATACTACTTGTGCTACTTCTGTGAACTTCCTTGTGTGAGGGATCATCCATCTTATTGGGAATCATATTTTAATAATTTAACATCACATCGACAATAATTGACACAAATACATATTTTTTAAAGGTGCAGCAAATACAGAAATGGACCAAGGAATTGGGATATACAATTTAATAATAACCGGATAGGATTTATCTTGAAAAAAGCACTTACAGCACAAAATATCAACCAAAGGAAAAAAAAACCCAACTCCATTAGCGTCAACAAGCTGCCACTGCGCAGTGAGCAATTCTCACAGCTAATCATGACCTACTTAGCGCACGCACACACACACACACACACATATACACACACACACACACACACACACACACACACACACACACACACACACACACACACACACACACACACACACACACACACACACACACACACACACACACACACACACACACACACACACACACACACACACAGAGCTTAGCGAGCAGGGTACAGCTCCTCCTCCTACTCACTCCCCCTGTCCACTGGCACAGTTACAGAAACAAACACACACACACACTATGTGTAACAAAGCAGTATGAGGGAAAACAATGGCGTCAAGGATCGTGGTCCGCCTCATCTCGGGCTAAAACCACAGCAACGGGATGAGCCGTTCCTCGCATCATCTCTCCAGAAGGATCGAGCAGATAAAAATAACTTCACTATGGAGGCGCGTTTAAACACACACCCCCAGACACACACACAGTATCCACTGAGCTCTGCTTACCATCTAGTGAATAATTCACCATCGTGACTGACTATCGGTTGCTTGCTTCCATAGAATTATCCATCTAAAAGCAATGAATACCTGCCCTCATTCTATCAACGTAAACAACACTTGCACAACAACAACAACAACTCACCCTGGTGTTTAGCTTAGCGCGCTACATGGTGAGCCTCTACATGCTGTCCCTTCTGTGTTGATGACGAGCGTGCTAGGCGGGGGTAGGGGGGGGGGGGCGGGTGGGTGGGTGGGCAACAACTTGTCAGCCGGTACTCACTGAGGTCTCTGCACTTGATGGTGCTGTAGTTGAAGGAGATGCAGAGGTAGTCACACGCCTCCCTCAGCTCGGGAATGGAAACGCCATCCGGGCATCGGATTATCCCCGACTTGTAGTAATCCTGCCATGTTCGCCCGGCGCACAACAAACACACACACGCACACGGACGCACACGTACGGCACACACACAAAACACACAATGGGGAGCGGGAGGACGGACGGCAGGCAGGTCGTTCACGCACACGCGCGCACGGGAGAGAAAACAGCGCCATTAGTAACGCCGCTCTGCTCACACACACACACACACACACACACACACACACACGCATATACTGGCAGGAGAGAGTGAGACCGCGAGGGAGACGAAGTGAGAGGCGAGAGTGTGCGTGTGTGGGGGGGGGGGGGGAGTTGAGTGAGAGATGATGCAGAGAGGGGAGGGGAAGGAGAAAAAAAAGCAAAAAAGGCAACATTGGCCTGAAAGAAACAACAGTTTCTTTATTAACACCCTGCTCTGCATGTGGAGGAACCGACGGCAGGGCATTCAAAACTAAAATTGTTTTTCAAATAAAATGACCACGTTGTGTCATTTTCCGTCAGAAGCAGACGACCCAAAACTGCTGTAAACACCTCTTACTCCCCTCTCCCTTCCTGCCAGATTCTGCCCTTAATTCCTTAAAAAAGCCCTTTAAAAAAGGACTGTAGGAAGACCGGTCCACATACATCCTGCCATCATGCCATTTCATGCAGGGAGCCGGCAGGAGGAGACATTGTGCCGCCGGGAGAAAGTGGGAGATCTGATCTAATCTAGGATGCAGGAGAGATTCTCAGGATAACAACTTCCTGTCAACAGATCCCTCCAACTCACTGGTGGACGGGTACCCATTACATAAAGTGATTGAAAAAGACAACCAACTGCGATCAAAATTAAACCTAATAAGGACTACTATTGTGATACCATCATCTGCGTCATTGCCTACGCTGTGTTGCGGAAATACTGTATATACCAGTATTAAACACTGATCCACACACACACACACACACACACACACACACACACACACACACACACACACACACACACACACACACACACACACACACACACACACACACACACACACACACACACACACACACACACACACACACACAGCTGCTCTGCTGCTGTATAGTTTAGCTCTGGTAGCTATGGTTATTCTACACACCCACTGAGTCGTGTGATTCTCCTCTCCCTCCAAGAGCGATCGAGTCGGTTGGTCTATTGCTGCCATTCTAGATACGCTTAAAAACTCAAAACAAACTGCAGGGACACCTCAGAATGCACAGGTCATATAATGATGTTTGCAGAAAACCTCTGGTCGTGACAGATCGGCAACTCACGAGTGATTTTTGGCACCGATTTGAGAAAATGAACAAGGACGAAAACATTAATAACCTGTGTTTCAGATGGGATGGGGCCCACTCCTGTGCTTTTTATTGTAGTGGCTGCTCATGCTTTAAGGACGAGCAGAGTTAGCATTTTAGGAAGCACCTTCTCCAGGTGCAAACATGATCAAATGGGAGTTATTATTAACGCCACAAAAAGCTGAAAATGTAGCTCGCATCATTGGACACAGACCAGCTTGGTGACACTTTTCAAACTGCGTCACAAGAGACCAGAGATGGCCACTGGGAACTAAAAATTGCACTAAGACATACAATATTCCTTTAACAATCCTGTTTTTGTTCGGCCATCAGCTACAATGAGTTTCGCAACATCCCATTCCTACAGTGAAGAGTTATTACTCCATTATGCTAACAAAAAGCAGACATTTAGCCACGTACAAGGATATTTTAAATTTTTCTTTTTAAAAGTGTCCTTACCCCTGAAACAGCTGACTCGAATGAACAGATGAGCCTCCAGACAAACACCCAACACAGGCTCTATGGCCAAGCCCTGCCGAAAGGGTAAGACTTATCCTGGGATTAGACGCCTGCAGACCAACGCTTGCGCATGTCCGTATGTAACCGTTCACCTCACCGATACACTTCAGTCAAGTGCACACAATCGTGATCTAGACGCCACAGAATGTGGTCATGAATGCACAAACGAACGAAGCAAGACATTCAAATCAATGGAGCCATCGGCACATTATGCAACGTTAGCACAACCATGAACCTTTAAAAAAAAAAAAGGCAAAAAAAGGCAAACACAAACACTGCATACCAGCTGAGTTTATAGTGAAAACACTGGCAAGGCAAACTACATTGAGAAATTGCACTGTCAACACTCCTCAAAAAGACTTCACTAGACCCCCCCCCCCCCCCCCGACAAGAGGTCTAGACAAGGAGTATTGTCTGTTACAGTCAATACACATCTGCAACAATAGAATTGCTAAGTGCCCATTGGATTTCTTTTTTTTTTTTTTTCAGTGAGGAATAGAACGAAGTGGAACAAAAGAATGGAGAGCAGGAGGAGAGATATGGAGAGATTGGTGCGTGATTGTAGTCCTACTCTTATGGAGAGCAGGGGGAGAGATATGGAGAGAGATTGATGCATGATGGTAGCTCCTCCTGCTCTTCCATGGCAGCACTGCACTCAGCAGATAACAGCGGCAGGAAGGAACGAAGAAAGGAGGGAAGGAACGAAGAAAAGAAGGAAGGAAGGACGGTGTGAGGTGTTTCAGGAGCAGTGGGTGTGTCTCACGGAGCATCCAATCACATCTCAGAGAGGTATGTGCTTCACCACAGGGTAAAATAACAAAATAAATACATGCGGGCAATTGGTGAGACAAGGCATTAAGAGTAAGTATCAGAGAGTGTGTGGGAAAACACAACACAAAAGAAAATACAGCAGAAAGTATGAAAATGTTCAAATTCATTCCTTGTGTGAAGGAATGGGGGTCAAAGCTCTCCATCTTACCAGTATGGCCCTGAAGACTGTGGAGCTGATTCCATCCGCAACCTCAAACTCTCCTTTCTCATTGGGTCGTGTGAAGTTGTGATCTCGCCCAGAACCAAACATCCTGCACGAAAAGCAGAAATCAGAAGGGATCAAACAAAACCGTACAGTGGCTGCAGAGATCTGCACCTTAAAGGGATAGTTTGGATTGTTTGAAGTGAGGTTGTATGAGGTACTTATCTAGAGTCAGTGTATTGCCTACAGTAGAAGGCGGTCGGCGCGCCCCCAGCTTGGAGAAGCAGACAAGCTGTACCAGCACAGACGCTAAGCAATGTACTGCTGCGAACGGGGGCCAGCAGCAAAATATATTTTAGGTGCCTAAAAAAAATCTACATCAGCATAAGTGTACGCTGTATATGTCATATTCTCACCGCTTATCCTTGCCATCCATACTCTTTCCTTTGGGCACTACATTTTCTCAACCGTAGCACTTCAGCATTCCTAAGCGCAGCAGCGCTGTACTACGCCGGCCGCAGATCAGCTGATCGGGAAGAAAGTGCCGTTGCAGGAGAGCGCCGCTTATGCGTAGGAATACGAAGTTCTACTGTTGAGAAGAGGTAGTGCCAAAGGAAAGGGCTGTCTGACGGTGACAATATTAGCGTACACGTAAACTGATAGATGTTTTTAGGTGGGCCTTCTCCAAACTGGGGGCGCGCCGACCGCCTTCTGATGTAGGTAATACACTGACTCTAAATAAGTACCTCATAAGGAAAAGTTAGATAGTTCGGAAAAAAAAAACAAATCCGAACTATCCCTTTAAGCTGACCACACCGTGGCCTCAGCCCCAAATACATGACAGCCTTTTTGTGAGTCATTGATTTAGAAATCAATGAGGATGCTCAGGAAGAACAGAGTGTTTACATGTCACCTCGCTTAACAGGCATAAGCTAAGACATGAGACATTATGTTATACTATAGATACAATATTCTATATGTGTATAATGTATATCTAAAGCCAGTGAAGTGTTGGACATGCGGGGGGGGGGGGTGGATCATCACGCTGGACTCTCACCTGCCCAGCATGGTGTTGGGCTGGGCCGTGAAGATGGCTGGGTCCACCACGAATCTGGTGTTGTCAACGATGAGCGTGACCCGCTCGCCGGCGCGCAGCACGCCGCGCGGCCCCTCCTTGGCGCCCACGTCGTACACGTAGATCATGTCGCACGACCCGTGGGCCAGCGCCACGCCCAGGGGCTTGGGGTGGGGCAACACCCCCATCAGGGCGCCGCCAATCGGGGAGAAGGGCAGCGACGCCCGGGGTGGCCGGGGGCTGGACGACCTCGAGGAGGAGCCTCCGTCGCCGCGTTCGCGGTCTGGAAGAGGCCAGAGAGACATGTAGGTGAGTGTGTGTGTGTGTGTGTGTGTTTATGTGTATAGGATAGCAAAGACTTTCCAGGGAGGGGAAGATACCACGAGGACCGCCAAACCGCCTAGCGAAATGTGTCAGCTGTTGCGGTCTGCTTAGGGGGTCGAGCAGGAGAGGTGTGTTTTTGGGGGTTAGCTTGCAGTAGTATCAATGTGAAGTACATTTTCTAAAAAAAAAAAATCTCACAAACGTCAAATAAATTAGGATGGAATTGCTCTACACGCTTTGGCCATACCAAGAGCTGGGCTCCATTACATAGCAGATACTGCTAAGACAATATAAGCTAAATCTCTTCTTTTTTTTTCACACACCTTTACTCTCCTCCTTCCCCCCCCCCCCCCCCCCGAAATGTTTACCTCTGAGTTGGAGTAACTTCCTCTCCCTGGAAAATGTTTGATGATAGTCTAGCGGTAGTCATAGCGTTCGAACTCCCAGCCTAAAAGGTTCTGGGTTCGAACTCCAATGCCTACCGTCTACCTGTCAGGCGTCCTTTGCGCAACATGCCTATATGTGAATTAATGACACTAGTGCAGTGCCCGTTCAAAACGCGCCTGTTCAGAAACGGTTGTTGAGAATATCGAAGGACAGCGAGACATACAGAGACTTCTTCCATTATCGTTGGATGCGCGCGCGCACACACACACACACACACACACACACACACACACACACACACACACACACACACACACACACACACACACACACACACACACACACACACACACACACACACCGTGCTGACGTGTCGGCGAGGTGACATTCCTGATGCAGGGCGTGAGTTGGCACTCTCCACGCTCATGGGAGGAGTCTCGGGAGCGGTCGCTGGAGCGTCGCCGCTGGTGCTCCCTGTAGTGCTCTGCACTGCCACCTCGCTCTCCTCCTCCTCCTCCTCCTCCTCCTGCTCGCTCTCCTCCTCCTCCTCCTCCGCTGGCCCCACCAAACGCAGACGCGCCCGCTCCGTACGCACTCATGCCGCTGGCGAGCTGCTGCTGTGGGTGGTTATAGTCCAACACGGACGAGCCACAATGCTGCTCACTGTAGAGGACGAGAGAGAGAGATTTTTGACATTTAATCCTGCGTTATGGGGCCGACGAAAAAGGAAGATCAGTTCACTTTGTCTGTTGTCTTCTCAGCTACATTTCTGCTGTAATCTGCAATCAATGACCAGCATGCTGCACAGCTTGCCAGAGTCAACTCATATGACACTTGGCTGATTTAAGTGATAGGGAAACATTGTCCGGCACCGAAGCACTGCAGCCACACTCTGCAGGGGACACACAGACACAGACACACACACAAATCGGAAGTATCCATTAGGCGGTGTATTCATGTGAAACAATCTTGTGAGCTGAACTAAGTATAGGGCAACAAATGGAGGCAGCCTGGGAGAGGGGGCGGGGCTATAGCGGGCTACCGGCAAAAACTAGAACCTAAAGCAGATTCGTCTTTAAACAAAAAAAAAAGGTAGAAAATGAATGTCATGACAATGCCTGAATGCAACGAATAACCACATGAAATGACCAATAACATTTGCTAATGTCATATCAAAGGAAATACATTTCTCAAGAGTTTTGTTTATGCGTTTTAGGAAGGCATTTGTGCTCCCATATATAACCAGGCAAGGAATTTAATATCCTGTGTTGATAGGAGGCCCGGACCAGCTTCACCTCCTGACAAGTTAAGTGGCAGGACAGCAACGGGTGCTGCATGCATCAGCATATGGTTGCCTGAGTGACTGACTTTTATGTCTGTACCTGCTGCAAGGCACTATAACAAGAATTAAATATTTATAGCAAAGATCCAAAAAAGAAACATGTCTGCTTTCAAGTGTGCTATAAACATGTCCCTACTTAATGTGTGTTGAGCACAAGCCATAAGAGAGGACAATGCACACACAAGAGACAAACCGTGTGATAAAATGCCCCTGTATAATGTTGCACTGCACATCCAAACACACAGGCACCTGATAAACGAGGGCTGAGTGTATGGAGGACGCCCTATATAATGTACAGACACGACGCCTCTGGCTCCGATAGGAAATGTGATGCCAATTGGAGCGCATCATAACCAGTCTGTGACGGAAAGTCTCTGGAGCAAGCAAAGGTGATCCACGCCTTCACTCCCCATGGATGGAGCAGGACACTCAGACAGTGTCCTGAATCCAAACCATGAAGACACAATTACAAACCATGAAGACATGAACTGGATAATGGCGCAGCAAAAGACACCAACATGCTCCAAGTAACTTACCCCAACCCTCCCACTATCGAATCACGAAAGATCAATACAAATCAATTGCCGATCGGTCCAAGGTTTACACCAGCCATAATAAATCACATTTATTTCCTTATAAATCAAATTGTATCTACACAAATGTGCTTTTAGTGTACTTTGCATTTTGAATTAACAAGAAAAAAAGGTCTGGTCTGCTTTTTAAAACCCTACTGTGAAAAGTGCCCACTTGCTATATTTGCAAACCTCCATGAATTGCTGTGTGCAACTCATTGACCAGTTACACATTACCGTGATAAAGGCTGTAATAAAAGTGATATTTTTGCTGCAAAAGCACACCAGACAGACGCCCATCGAGGTTCAATGTCAAGGATGAATGTCTTCTTCCCCACCACTGAGATCTTTAAAAGGAGTCAACTTCGATGAAGGTCACTTGAGCTAAACATGGGTATTATAATAGGACACATCTGCCAGAATTAGATACATTTACTGAACAAAGAAAAAAAAAACAGGATAAAAATAAAGATCTGCTGCAGTCTTTAACAAAAGATTGCAAACGACTTGGTCACTTGGCAGCCAGTGGTTGCTGATAACCTACAGACAGTCTCTATTTTCTATCCCCCCCGCCCCATCCGAGTGTCTGTGCCCACATCCTCGTGTCTGTGCCCACATCCTAGTGCCAGATGTCCATTGTGCAGCTGGGAGCTGGGGAAACTGGTGGTGTCCTTGAAGATTAGGGTCACCATAGCAGTACCCACCCACCCACCCACACCCACACACACACACACAATCCCTGCCAACTAAAACCCACCAAGAGTATTCCCTTGCTGAAATAGCCCCACGACACACGCTCAATTTACACATGGGTCCGCACATCAACTGAAACGAAGCGGATCCCGAGACGGTCCACGGCAAACGCGTTGAGCTCAGGTGATCCTAGTATAACGCCTCATCGATTAAAACCGGCTCGGTTTTCCCCGATCCGGATCGCATCGTATCGCATCGCATCGCATACCACGCGGCGTCCTGCGGCTGGCAGGGCGGCCAGCGGTCTCATGGAGAACAAAGGAGGCGGAGGAGGAGGAGGAGGAGGTGTGCTCCTCTCCCACAAGGTGCTGCGAAACACACACAGCTACACCCACATTTTACAAAATATATATAGGCCTATATATATATATTGTTTTTTTTTAATGAATGTATCCTGTGTTGACATTTTATCTCGCTGCCGCCCCACGACAGGTGTATCGTAGAAACCAAATATTAAAAAAAAATAAAAAATTAAATAATAAAATCAGACACAAAGAGACGCGCCGCTCCTGCCGTCTATTTAAAGCGCGGGTCGTGAGCAGCGCCGGGGAAAGTAAAGGGTCCCATTCATTATTTAAACTGCTGACACGGCGAGGAGGAGGAGGAGGAGGAGGAGGAGGAGGAGGAGGAGGAGGAGGAGGAGGAGGAGGAGGAGAAAGGTGCAGCTCAAATTAAATTAAAAAAAGCAAAAAAACGTACCGCCAACGAAGAAAGACACAATTCACACACACACACGTTGTCATCTGAATCTACAATTTAAGGTTTCAAAATCTGCAACATAGTGAGCGGTAAATTAGCCTTAGTAATAACACACACACACACACACACACACACACACACACACACACACACACACACACACACACGCACGCCTATACCTACCAGTCTGGCTCACGGGGCAAACTAAAGACAAAGCAGCAGGGGACGAGCTGCGGGATGACCGCGGCGCAGAAGGCGTGCGCTCCTCCGAACAGCGCGGGCTTGGCGGCAGCCTCAGCATCCTCGCTCATCACTTGCCAACTTCTGCATTATTTCACAGACTCCATTGTTTCCCCCCCCCCCCCCCCCCCACCCCCCGTTTGCTATCGGGGCTTGTTTCCGATGCCGATAACGAATAACACCAACAACATCACCATCAACGCACACACACACACACACGCACACACACACACACACAAAGAGGGAGGTCGTGAAGGAGGTGGGAGACAGAGGAGCGCCCCTCGCTATCTCTCCGGAGTCACTGGTACCTCCACAGTGTGATGTGAATGGCCGCGTGCACGGCGGGCCAATGTGGGCTGTGCGCGTGCACGTGACGGTGTGCTGAGCAGCACATCCGCTGACGTAGGATTGCCCCCCCCCCCCCCCCATTGGCCCGTCTTCAAATAATAATGTCGCTTATTATTAGGATTATTATTATTATTATTATTATTATTATAAGACGCATTATTGTCCTGCTTCCGATCCCATTGCGCCCCCGGCAAAATGATATTGTTGACCGTGTATCTCTCTCTCTCTCTCTCTCTCTATACTGTTTTACATGTGCGTAAGACATGATCGTATGTTGTATGTTTCAGAGTCAGCAATTTTGGGGGTCCATTCGCAAAGTGCGGCCCCCAAACAGAGAGAGAGAGAGAGAGAGAGAGAGAGAGGTTGGAAATGCCGCACACGCCAACGGCAATGGCGCCGCGGCGACACTAGGGGACCGTTAAAACCCCGCGTCCGGTCCCACCAGTCACACTTAAAGCCCAATTAAAGCCGTCTTACCTGGGGTTTCACTCTCTCTCCTCCTTTACCTGCCACCCTTTAACGTGGAGAGTGGCGTGAACAGGACCACACCAAGCTTGGTGTTAATCGGGAAGCCAGATAATGCATGGACAGGATTAGACAGCCATGTCTGCTGACGGTTTAACGGCTCTACCGGGAGGACGCCACCGGCACGACTCCCTGCTCTTGAATAATAATATAGTAATAATAATATAATAAAGACACGGTAGCCTGCCACATGCACCATTTTACATCGCAGTGTGACCAACAGGCCATATAGCAGTAGGCCCCACTATAGTAGCAGATGTAGATCCAGTGTCGATCAGGGATACTGACTGGATGAAGGTACCGTGCAGCACTGACCCACGGAGAGACAAGACAGTAACCGTCGCCATCGTCACCCTGGTGCTTAGCAACAGCTTAGTAGTGTGTTCCCAGATGAGCATGAGCGATACATTGTGTTGTGCTGTCTTTTTTTTTTGTAGTTAAACACGTATTGAAAAGCAACACACCAGCTTATAACAACGATCAACCCGTGGAAACGGTGTAATGGCAGATGAATGTGAAGTTCAATATATGTATTACAAACACGACCAACTGAACTGAAGTGTACAGACACAGCCTAGCTACGGCGGCTAGCGCTAGCCAGCACATAAATATGAGTAAGTGTGCGTTACCTCTTCGAAATACATTCCTGTGGAGATGTGGATGTGGCGGCCGTTACTCCCCTGGACAATGTCTGACTGGGTCGAGGCGGACCGGCGACCCGATATCTGGTTTTACTCCGAAATAACTTGTACACTCGCTGAAGACCATTTGTTTTGGTTTTAAAAGCGGACTTTGCGCAACAACTATCGCGAGATGTCAAAGTACCGCGAGAACAGTCGCGGTGTTGTTCCAATTTCTGTTCGCCCGGTTTGTCCGGTTTGCTCTATAAATTCAAACACAAATTAGTAGCCTGTCTACATTTTTTAGATTATTATTATTATTATTATTATTATTATTATTACGTAAAATAGGCCCACATACATATACAAAAAGATGTTATTTAATAATGTCAACACAAATATGACACTCGTTATCTTGGCTATAACAGCTGGTCTAACAATCAACAACTAACAACCTTAACATTGCAAGTGCAAAAAACAAGGTATCGGTCTACAGCCATAAATAAGTCTTGGGAGACTCAACAACACTAACACAAACTGGACTATGAAAATACAAATAATTTAAAATAAAATAAGAAAAATGCATTATTTTTTAATAATCACATCGTTGGTCCTACTGGCGTTTCTAGGCTAATTATATACATTATCAATTATTTTACTATAGCCTATAGCCTACGCCAAAAGTGCTTGACACATTTACGATATATGGACATGTTTCTGGTTCAAAAGTCTTCTCGATCTTATCTCCGTTATCGACAAAACAGGCCTCTTAGAAAATAAGCCACGCTTAGGATTTTATAAATAGGTAGGCACATTATACAATAAGTATAGGCCTACTTGTAAGTATTAAGTATGCTTTAAGTATTACAGGGGTATCGACTCATGTCCCATGAAGATGGTCTTTAACGTGAGTGTCTTGAGTGAAGGACCTTCTCCAACAGTTTTAAAGCCAGTGTGATCTGCTCGGGCGTCAGGTCCTTGGAGTCCGGCAGGTCCAGCAGCAGGGGACCCCTCTGTGGACCCGTCCGACCCGGACTGGGGACCGACCCGGTGTGGATGTGTCCCAGCTTCATCTGGAGCCAGTCCTGGCGGTCCCGGGCGTGCTTGTGCTCCCACACGTTGTGCATGAGTTGAACTTCACTCACCGACCTTTTACTTTGTGGAGGAAAAGACGTGCCAAATATTACGGTGTATTATATTGATAAAAAAATGTTTTGCATAATTTGATCACTTAATTAATATGTGAATGAGAAAAGGAAATTAGAAAAAAATACCTGAGTGGTTGTGCCCCGCAATGTGCCACAATGTACAGGCCGACGAAGAGGACGATATGCAACGTTTTATCCACACCTTGGACTGGCATCTTGATATTCATGTTCTGTAAAAAGAAAATGCTTTAGCATGAGAGCAATCAGCAGTCTGTTTAAATATTAAGTGCTTACATATAAACAACAACGGTAGGCCTATAGCCTTTATTTATTTCGCATTACTAAAAAAAAATAACAACCTACCTTTAAAAAAAACAAAAAAACAACCGCCTCTGTGTTGGTGGTGTTGGTGCAAAAAAAAGCTGAAGAAAGAAATATTTGGTTTTGTTTCATAGCAGTTGTGATAAGCACTGAGCTCCTCCAGTTTCTTTTATAGCAAGCCCCCTTCATTGTTGCTGCTGATGTCACTCTTACAGTCCTGGATGGGGATAGGGTGGGATAGGGTAGGGTGGGGTAGGATATGGTATGGGAATGAGAGCAGGAATGGTTATATGGACGAGATCGCCTAGTTGCACATAGGCCAACAGCCCCAATATCTTCATTTAAACTACTAAACTAAATCAAATAGCCTACCGAGGCCTAGTTTAATGGTATACCTTTAAGTTAGTAAAGGCTCAATAGCCAATTAGACCTATTACAGGCAGGTTAGAGTAATTAAGCCTAAGTATTATAAACATATGAATTGGAGTTGTATATGGCCAAAACATGTGTTTTCATTCTCACGAATCAATGCTGCTTTTAGCCGGCTATTTCTGGGCCTCCTTTTATCATTGAAGAGTGATTACTGGTAATACCCATGGGACACATAGCTGGCATCCTCTTCTTCTTTCTTTTTTTTTCTAGCTACGCACGTCACGCCGGAGGTCTGCGCATGCTCCGCTTTAATTGTGCCACTTATTAAATCCTATCGGAACTATCCGTCTGCTCCTGCGGTGCTGGTTGGGGTCGAGTCCCGCGCGGGCCGGGTCTGCTTCACGGCACCAGGGCCAGCTTTTCAACAGATTTACGACCCTGGTTTGGCTATTGAATAGCCATGGCAACGGGCGCGATCCCTTCGGGAATTGACATCGTTTTAATTTTGTTCGCTCAAATACTAACCTTTTAAAAATGTAAGACGTCAGAGAAAACATCCTCAAAGGCGCCAGCGGAATTTCTGGGGGCACGTGGGGGTTGATGTCGTCATGCCTTCACGGTCATTACGCTTCAATGGCTGAAGCGGCGCGCGCGCGCGTGCGTTTGTGTGTGGTGGTCTTTGACCATTTGTTGAATTATTATATACGATTTATATTATTTTACATTCTGTATATTAATATAGCCTATTGTTCATGATACGCACTTCAACATGGTTTATTATGCATCATATTTTACGAATTAAATAAACATCTAGAAGGCAATCAGTAGTGAATACAACACCACATTTCATTTTTATGAGAAATGTTATATTCCATCCAAAAATAGCGTAGGTTAGACCATATAATGGGTATATGAGGATGTCTTTATTTCGAGTGACGCAAATCGCAATTGCGACAATTGTTTTCTTAATCTCTATCAAGCTCTCTCTCTCTCTCTCTCTCTCTCTCTCTCACTCCCTCACACACTCACACACACGCACACACACACACACACACACACACACACACACACACACACACACACACACACACACACACACACACACACACACACACACACACACACACACACACACACACACACAGGTGCAGGGATGTATGGTGGTACAACAGAATCATTATTTGCATCTTGGCACCCGTGACGTGGGCTCTGTTCTTCCCATTGAGCCAGGGACATCCATCCCTTCAATGGGTTCCAGTCATGGTCCCGGTCGTCCATTTAGTCCCTCTGCCCCCCCATGCCTCACCCTTCACCCTCAGGTCCTCCCAAGGGGACCATTCCATGGGACCCGCAGTTCTCATGCTCAGGAGGAGTGTGCTACTTATTTCTGTCACAGCCACTACATTAGGTAACCACAAGGGTAAGGATTTTCTAAATATGGAAGAAGGTAGGAATGGCTGTGTCGTGACACAACGTCTCTATTTACACATCCGCTTTAACAATTGATTTGTGGAGTCGAGACTTAAGAAGTAGTTAATCTAAGAAGTGTTGAGCTGGTATTTAAAGCTGTAACAGTCATGTGTATTCTAGCTTTTAGCTGTATGGCCCACGATGCACTGCACATGTATTGAGGTCAGACATCCTCCTTTCTCTTTGTGGACTGATTTGGCTTTGGATCTCTTCTTTTCACTCACAGCGGCTGCAAAGAGGGTGGTTTTTTTGGCTGATTGCTCAAGGGGAAAGGGACAGACCCGCCAAACCACAATAACAGATAATGCACCTGATCATCCTCTGCTATTGCACCTGCTGGTGTTTACACAAATGTCACCAGCAGAATGTAATTCAAGTTGTCTTAGCAGGTTCACTAAATGTATGGTGCTCAGAGTGGCCTGTCCAGCTCAAGGTGACCTATTAACCCTTCCTCGCTTTCCCATGATACTATTACCAACTGTGTAGCCACCGTCCCTTCAGATGACACCCACCAAACATAACAACCTTTGACCTTAGGGATACTCAACTTTGTTGTGTCATTACCTCATGCTGGTTCAATGTTGACCATGCTGCCAATGGCATGGGCCAGCACTAAGCATGGGTGTCAAGCAGCCCACATTTCAATCCAGGAGCAGAGGTAGTTTGAAAATTGATAATAGCCAAAATTATTTGTCAAGCGTGACTACATTTTAACAAGTCGCTCAGTAACTCTTTTAACAAGGGACATTTAAAGAAAGAACTCGCAACTCGTGCTCCAAATACTAAGAGTCAATAGGAATACATCACATACTCATTGTTAGTGTCTGCCAAGCATTTAAAACTGCTGTCAGGTGCACCTGTAAGTTAAGCTGGTCACGTCACTTCAGGAATAGTCACAGTGGTGTAAATAAAGACTGCTCCAGTTCTATTTCAGGGTAAACTTTGATTTTTATAGAGGGTATAGAAATACAGAAATTCTTCTCCTTGGCCTTTTGAAATAGACTGGAGAAAACAACCACATCTTTCTACAGATACCTGACTACTTAGGTCATTCTATTTTTTTTTAATGCAAATATTTTAATGAACGCATAAGTGAAGTAATAGAAGTGATGCTTATAAAGAGACTGATGTCTGGTTTGCCGTAACATCAAATATGCATGCACATGTATTTGAATACCCATCAAACTTTTAAATAAAAATGCATAATACAAAGAAAAATCTTTTTTGAGCCACTTTGACTTTTCCAATATTTTACCTGTATGTCCATTAGCAAGCTTGTTATTTTCAAGGCCCACTTGTGTTCACTTGAAATCAATGATAAAAGAAAAACATAAAACATAAACCTGTAAATGTAAATATTGATATAATTGTGTGTTTCTAAAATGTGTTGTCCAGGTACATTCAGGATTAAAATGGCTCAGTGGCTGTTGCCTTACCAGGAACCACCATGGCAGGATTTATGACACAGTGTTAGGGGTCATGTATAGCAGGATTTTAACAGTGAGTGACCTCATCCGGGTCTCACTTACAAGCAGTCCATTCCTCTGATTGTAGTGGACTTGGCACTGGACTTGGCACCTGGTCATTCGCCTCATAATTGTTGAGTTATTTTGTCAATGTTAGGCCTATGTGAGTGAAGAATCAGCTAAGATTTTTTGCAAGTTTTTGCACACACACACACACACACACACACACACACACACGTGTGTGTTTATGTGTGTGTGCGTGCGAGCTGATTTCTCTCTCTCTCTCTCTCTCTCTCTCTCTCTCTCTCTCTCTCTCTCTCTCTCTCTCTCTCTCTCTCTATATATATATATATATAGAGATAGAGAGAGAGAGAGAGGTGAATTAGGTGTGTTATTTTTTGTTGCCGTGAGATACGGAAACGTTTCTTAAAAGTGAAGAAAAAAAAAGAAAAAAAAGAAAAAAAAGTTAAAAGTTGCATTTGGTCTAATACAATACACGTCATTAATTACGGAGACATTACCACCCAATTTGTAGCCCGAATAAACCAACATTAAAGAAATAAAATAACTTTAAAATACGTAAAGCCTGTATTAACACTGCAGCGGTCAGCATGAATAAGGAGCATGGATACAATGTATCCTTCCTGAGATGAGATCAAACGAAGCGCTGCTCGCGGACACGTGGCCGCTGGCGCGAGACGGTGCAGCTCACTAGGCGGGTTGAACCCCTGTTGAACCCCTGTTGAACCCCGTATTGAACCCCGGGTTTGAAGGTAATACCGTTGAGAGGTAAGTTATTCACTTAATTTCATGTGTTTGGTGTGTGGATACGGGTGTGGTGTACGGGGTCTGTGTGCTCAGGAGGAGTACGGGGTCTGTGTTACTCCTGGTAACACCACCTAGCCTCCCTCCGAGGCTCCCTCTGAAGGTCCCGTGAAGCGGGATTTTACAACATTTTTTCCCGTAGTGACTTGTGGGAGCTCGTTAGCCACACGATGCCATTGTTTGTTAGGGCAATAAACACACCGTTCTTGTAAATAAAAGTAAGTACAAAAATATGAACAGTGCTAAAATATGAATTCCAGTGGTCACTTTGCAGTCGCTAACCAGTATGCTCAACAATGAACTCATTTCTGCCATGTGCGTCTTTGGGAGGCTATACTCTTGAGAGCACAACAAGCAAAAGCTAAACTTTACATTAACGCATAGTTTGGTCGTCTTGGTTCTTCTTTGCATCACCCCTGTTTAGCTATTTAAAGGTTAAACATACAAAGCAGCAGTTATTGTGTCGACGTATGTTATGCGCCATGACACGTAATGCTCCCTGCAAATATCGTTATAGCTAACTAGCTACAGTGGTAATTGGATATAGGCCTAATGGGTTATGACTAAAGGCAGGGTTCGGGGTAAATCAGGGAAGTGTGTATTTTTATTTATGTAGGCCTACATGATCTAATGTGATCCATTGCTACAGGATTATGGCGGATCTTGAAGACACAGCTTGTGAGCTGCCCTGGCAGTGCTACACTTTACCCAGTATTGCAAAAAAGGGAAAGAAAAAAAAGGACAAAAAGTGTAAAAAGGACAAAAGTGGCCTGAAAAAAGATGGCAGAGTCCAGAAGAAAAAGAAGAAATCAAAATTAAAAGAAGCAATGAAAGGGAAGAAGGACAAAAAGAAGAAAAGCAAAAAGGATAGGGCAATGAAATTAGCAGTTGAGGGTGATTTCCTCTTAAGACAAGCCAACAGCGCATCTCACCAAAGTGAACCGTGGCTAAAAACGGATGAAACGTTGGCTAAGGAATCTGCAGGCTCTCATCCATATGGCTGTGAACAACCATTTCTGGATGGGTCTCCCAGTATCCTCACACACGGGAAGGTCACCAAAACTAAGAAGAAAGTAGCATTTGAATTGGGGTCTGGTTCCTCTATTGCCAAATATCCCAAGGTTGTCTTTCCATCCACTCAATTGAATGTAAAGAATGTCAGTTCCTCCATACAGAGTAAAGGGGTAATGGGTTCTGACATTTTGGTGGAAGGTGCGTTGGGAGAACAGCGCAAGGCTGAGCCACAGGACAACAATGAGTCTCAGTGCACAAGTGATGATATAAACAGCCAGGATCTCTTCATAACCCAGAAGACGTTCAGAGCACCATCTATCGACCAGTCCAGTGAAGAAATCACAGACAAAATGCCCTTTGTCCGTCAATATGGAGAATCGCAAGAGATGGTTATTCATAGACAGAAAGAACCAAAAAAACAACAGGAGCACCACAGGGAGGCATATGAAGAAGTTTCACAGCTTACAGAAAAAGCCTCTACCAAGAGCCAGAAATTGGAGATGGAGTTACTAGAGAAGGACATGAGTCTCAAGCCCATACCATGCAGGCGTATTGCGTTACGCTCACAGTTAAAACAGGAGGCTAAAACAATACAGCTTGCACACGTAAGACCCAAAAGGAACCCATACCTAGTGAACCCAAAGTCATCGAGCTCGTCCATTGACGTGAAGAAGTTACCAGATTCCCTTGTGTCCAATCAAGCCAGTCTTGAGCCACTACCAACTCGCCAGGTTTCGACAGCTGACACTTCTACACAGACTGAGAACTTCTTTACCACAGAGCTCTGCTGTTACCTTAAGTTTTACCAACAAAGAAGATTGGCTAGCAACTGGATGGAGGTTAAAGCACTAGACCTAAGCCTACCTCAGAGAATGAGAACAGACCCTGGAATGTCCTCATTGGATTCGGTCAAGACGTCAGCTCTCAAGGTTAAAGGTGTAGTTGGGGCGACGGGTACACAGACAACACCCCCTTTCTGTTCAGCGTTCAGAACTGGAAAGCATAAAGACTTCAGTTTGCCTCCACCGAGCTCCTCTAAAGTGAAAGTGAATAAGGGAACCCTTGACAGTCAAGCCTCTTTTACTGCTGAAGGTAAAGTTGAAACAACTCCAAGCCCCCAGTCAGAGGCAGAGCCAAAGTCTTCAGACACCACAGCTTCCAGTGAGGACAATGAGGCGAGCTGCCGCAGCGGCAGAGTGGACCTAATGCAGGTAATTAAATGTGTTATAAGTGTAATAAACAGACATTGAAGGATACTGAACAAATGGTCAAATGGTTCAAGAAACCTACTCGATTCAGTCTCCACTGTTTTTAGTGTTGTAATGCTGATTTCATGTGCATGGCCCTAGTTAACAAATGATCATGTCTCTTCAGGTGAAGGCAGTCCAGATGAGACTCAATGAGTCATTTTTCTTCAAGGCAAAGGGAGAGGGACGTCCACCCAGACCAGAGTCACCACTGATGAAACTCATACAGGGCAGGGAGAAGAGAAACAGAAAGCGCTAAAGCTTCATCACATACGAAGGATTTTATCTATTAATAGAAAGTTACAACTTGATTAATACAAATTACAAGTCACACTATAAAATACAGATATAAACATATGGCTATTTTCCAGTTATAAGTTGCACGGGTGAAGTTTGGTTTTGATCAGTTTTTGTTACTGGTAAAGTTTGTGCGTATATTTGTTCACCAGTTTAATTGTTGACATGAAAAATGCTGAATTACAATTGTTGTGCATTTCAAATGTATTGTTCGCATCTGTATATTTTATACCCTTGTATTCCTCAAACATTTGAATATAAGATGTTATCAAGTGACATTTGTAAATAAATAGCTTCTTACGATATGGTTGTAATGAATGCACTGGCTTTGAGTTGAAGCCATTGTAAACGAAAAATAAAAATTTGTCAAACAAAGTTAACAGGTTTTATTTGAACTGCCATCACATAGTGAATCTACTATCACACCAAGTACTACATTTGAGAAGAAAGATGCCTAGTTGTGTCTGAACAGCTTGATTCCCATCCAGCTCCAGAGGTGGAAGAAGACGTAGACGGGGATGGTGACAGGCAGCAGCAGGCTATAGAAACACAGGCTGCTACTGCTGGTACAGCCCTGGGGGAAGTTGTCATCCACCGCAGCGGACATGAACAAGCCACACAGAGACACAATGGGGATCAGCACCACCAGGTTGGAGAGGGAGAACATGGTAGCAGATACAAGCCGAGGTGTCCTACTGTAGTTGTACCAACACAATTGTACAGGCTAATGTGTAGTCAATGCAAATTAACTGTTGAAACAAAAAAAATGTCTTTGTCACAATTGTGTCAGTCCAGAGTAACTATAGGTTATGTGGGTTTCTATCACTGAGTGGGGTCAGCTGGCGGGTCGGTGTCCTTCTGTATGAGCCGAGCATCCTGGGGGATCATATTGGGAATGCCATCAATGATAGGGTAGGCAATGCCAAGCTCTTCGTTGATCAGCTCATTGGTCTTCACTTCATACCTAAGGAAAAAAACCATAACACATGCAACATGTTTCAATGACATTCCTTATAAATATAATACATAACGTGAATATAACGCCGTTATATTCAGTGCACACATTCTCTTTTTGTAACCATGTTATTTATCCATATGTTAAAAGTTTAAAGCCAAGCCAGCTTGCACGTATCCTAAATACATGATCTAACAAATGACGCTCCGCATGACATGAAATGACAATTGCATGAAAGCGTTACAGCGTTTTACGTCCGCGGAAACATTGTTATTAAAATAAACGACAGCTTTGTAATGCTAGGACATTTAACATTAGGGATGCGACTCTTGTACTGTTTGGAAAGAGCGTTGTTATTAAATGATTAGCGACAGCTTTGTAATGCTAGGACATTTAACATTAGGGATGGAGAGAGCTAAGTCACCTCAGTGGCTTCTTGGACAGCGGACATACGAGGACCTCGAGGACCGAGGTGTCAAACGGCGGCTCCCCCGCGTCCTTCACGTGTGTAAAGTGTCTGGTTGACACAAATGAGGATGTACCGGACTGTGAGGAGGACGCATATCTCACAACACGACGGATAGCAGGCGGTCCGGTCGTCAATCTACGCAAAACATGTTGAAACATGACCACAAGCGGATCACTTCTGGGGAACCAAAACAGGAAGCGCTACCCAGTGTTGGTGTAACAGCAATATGTGTCCCTCTACCAACAGACACAGTCGGACTCATAAACTTTCCATTTCCTGACTTTAATGTAAAATTACCGGGTATAATCATTTTGTTTCGATATTTTCTCAACGCGTGTGATTGTGTCCATCGTCATTTTCATTTAATGAAGGCAAGGCAAGGCAGCTTTATTTATATAGCGCATTTCATACACAATGGCAACTCAATGCGCTTTACATAGAACTATAAGAATTGAAATAAAAATTATAATAATAATATAATAATAATAATAATAATAATTAAAAAATAATAATAAAAAAATACAAGAATAGAAGAATAGAAAGAAATAAAATACTATAAGAGCAGCATAAAATCATGATTTAAAAGGACATAGTGCAGTTAAAATTTACAATTTAAAGTGCTTTGAACAAGCTCAATCATAAGCACAGGAGAAGAGAAGTGTTTTTAACTTGGATTTAAAAATGTTCACAGTTGGGGCTGATTTGAGTTCAGCTGGTAGTTTGTTCCAGTGTTGTGCAGCATAACAGCTAAAAGCTGCTTCACCATGTTTAGTTTGAACTCTGGGCTCCACTATCTGACCTGAGTCAGTAGATCTCAGAGCCCTACTGGGTTTGTATTCTACTAGGATGTCACTCATGTATTCTGGACCTAAACCATTCAGTGATTTGTAGACCAATAGCAGAACTTTAAAGTCTATTCTATAGCTGACTGGGAGCCAGTGTAAAGACTTTAGAACTGGAGTAATGTGCTCTCATCTCTCTGATGCCCAGAATGAAAATAAATATTTTTACAAAAATATAGACGTGGGGGTAAAATACTATATCTTCCCATAGGATGGCAGTGTTGCACAGTTGAACTTGACATATCCAGCTATCGTTTGATGCAAATGTATTTTATTTAGCCTTTTAGTTCAAATAATAGTATTCTTTCATCTTAACACTAGACACGTTAAAAACATAAAGAGATACATACTACTACTACTACTACTACTACTACTACTACTACTACTACTACTACTTAAAATAACATTCTCTGAACTCTTCCGTATTATCATGAATACTGTATACATATAGCCTATATAATACTATATAATAACAACTGGTGCTTGGTTATTCTAGAATTTTTGGTCAAGAAGTCCCAAAATGGCACTTGATGAAAACACAATTGAATCACACACACACACACACACACACGCACACGCACACACACACACACACACACACACACACACACACACACACACACACACACACACACACACACACACACACACACTATTCACCTTTTAAAAAAAAATATAAAATGTGATTATTCTTTGGGAGAATGCTGCATATTTCCAAATGGAATCTAGTTTTTTGAAATCTCATTGATGCCTTGCACACGTCCTGAACATGATTTCCCAGTAGGTTAAATCTATACAATATAAAAATGGTCTGCTTTATTCCAGATAGAACAGACTATGCACATCATGCTGTGGAAATTGCTTAGAGACCTCCTTTGAAAAGGCCCCCCCCTGGCTAACTTTAAAACATGCTCCTAGCTTTGATACATCCATTACAGACCTGTGCATTACAGACCTGCTAATACATTTCTATAGTCACCAGACTTTTGCTGCAAGAGTGCTATAAAAAGGTGAGCCACTGCTGAATAACACAGCAGCTGTATACCGACACTTTTTCAATGCTGGCCTTTTTTCAATCCCACAAATCATCATCTCTGGGTAGCCCTAGAGCCGTATTTATTTATAAAGATGTGTGCATGAGCTGATTTATAAAAGAGAAATAGATTTTTTTTAGACCTGAATGTGACCCAAGAATAAGGTGACACGTGGACAGAGAGACAGACAGTTAGACAGACAGACAGGCAGACAGACAGATCAGTATTAACCTCTTTTTTTAGATCTGGCTCACTCTCTGGTTTGAGTTTGTTCAAAGTGGAGCAACATTTTTTTCCGATCCTCTAGTTCCAGGGTCACACACGTGAGTTACTGTGGATTGGGAGGATCAAAGATGGTTACATGAATCACTTTTATAGTAATGGCATGATGACCAAAACTGAGATAAGACCACTGGGAGTCCTACTAGTCTCCAGTATGTGGTCTCAGGGTCCGAGTGTCCAGAGGACTCATTTGAACTCATCATTCCCCACTGCAGAAGTGCCTCACCTATTAACCTTAAAGCAGACACAGAATGTTCTACAGCTCAGTGATTCTACAGAATCAACAGCTCTCTCTCTCTCTCTCTCTCTCTCTCTCTCTCTCTCTCTCTCTCTCTCTCTCTCTCTCTCTCTATATATATATATATATATATATATATATATATAGAGAGAGAGAGAGAGAGAGAGATGTGTGTGTGTGTAACAGCACAAGTCTGTATTGGCCTCTCATGTTTACCTTCAGCCTACTTGTGTTCTCATGGTAAGAAATTGATGCCCAGAACTTAGAGTGACATGTTACTGGGATTCATATCATTCAATTCATTCTTATTGCAACAATTAGTCAATTTCCCTCCATTTCAGTCTCATTTTCAGGACAACACACTCAAAAATGATTTGCATGCTTCATCGCAATTTGTGAAAGGTGATCGCCACGACAACCAAGGTGTTTTATGGCCCAAAGCTGTTGTTCTTTGTTCTGTGATGAAGGATACTTTAAGATAGGGCCTACTATAAAATATGTGCCAGATTGTTGGATGTCAGTGCAACACATTAAAAGCTAAAGCAAAAGTTAAATCAGGAGACGACGACACTCCTCTTCCATTTCTCATCGATCTATGTCTGGGTTCTTAATTCCCACACTGTCATTGCAGGCCCCTCCCCTATATATTTAAGCAATATCACACTTGAGGTCATGCTGTTATACTGAATATCAGCACGGCTGTGATTCGATCATTGATATCACAGATAATCACAGCCGTGCTGATATTCAGTATATATATTCTGCACGACCTCGAGTGTGATATTGCTTTTATACAACAGTTCTATAAGCGCCATTTATATGG
>JAOPHQ010006548.1:120000-190000 GCA_030340625.1 Merluccius polli
AATTTAAGTGCAAGTTACAAAGTTTGTTTACAAAGTTTTTATTATACATTTACATATGGCCTGTAGGACATTATTCTGCTAAAAAGCAATCAATTAGAGTGTGTGGATACAATCTCACTGTAGACAGAGCAGATTTCTGATAACGCTTTTGCTGAGGTCAGGTTTTATCCAATTAGAACCAGGGGATTTTGCCTTTCCTACCAGGGAGCTCTTATTCCCATGATAAAAAATACTACTGAGCCAGCATTTACTCCTTCTGATAATCAGATCCCCAAGGGCTGCCTTCTACTCACTCTCCCGCTTTGCACCTCTAATCCCCCCTCTCTCTCCCTCCCCTTCTCCTCTCTCTCTGAACCCCTTATCTTCCTCCGACTGAAATGTTTCCTTTTGTGATTGAATTTATCAGCTCACCGCGTATCCTTTCGTCCTCGCATTCCACAAACTGTCCTTCCTTATGCTCCTCGTCTTCATACTTTTATTCATTTTTTTTATTATCCACCCCTCCCGAAAAAAAAAAGAATTGTTGAGAATCAAAACGGACAGAAAAAAAGCTTTGGCTAATGTCTGGGTCCAATGGCCTGTCCAATGAATCTGCCTCTAATTGTCTCTCCCTCAGTCACCTGGCAACGGTGTTAACTCAGTGTAATCCTCCAATTAATTCTTGACAGCTCCTCACTAGGAAGGGGAGCGTTAATAAGCAGAGGCCAGGGATCACCAGTGCATCATTATACCTTATCCCTCCTAGAGCTCAAGGGGAACTTGCCAACACAGCCATATGACATCACCTCCCGCTGTGCTCCTTCACGTGCCATTGTGTGCATGCGTTTACAAGTGTGCGCGCGCATGTAGGCCGTGCATCGCGTAGGTCATCGTCGGCCCGCGGCATTGGCTGGTTTACAAAGGGTTTTGTGGGAACTCCAAGTTGCTTATTTTCGAGAAATGCATAAAGTCGTCATGGTACAGAAGGGTACAGTGTAAAACGCTCTGTAGATAGCTGAAGGTAGCCCCAAACGTGCGTTAGCAGGGACGAGAGCTGTGGAGGATAACGACTGCATGAATAAGATACGGCGAGGGGGTCAGAGAGGGCAAGAAACAGAGACGGAGAACGTGAGACGGGAGAACAGAAACGGAGATCCAGCCACCGTCTCGGTGCACTAACGAGAGAGTAGGATGTCTCCAGGATAGCCGTAATTAGTTTATCCTCACGGGCACTTGAGCTGCAGTGTGGCAGACATCTGCCATGAGATTTGTCTCGCTACAGACGCCGCGTGTGTACTGTGAGAGAAAGTGTGTGTGTGTGTGTGTGTGTGTGTGTGTGTGTGTGTGTATGTGTGTGCGCGTGCGCGAGCGTGCATGTTTGACAGAAAGCGAGCCCTGCTGAAGTTACATTTTTCAATTTTGGTGTACGTGGTACAACCCAATACAATACACAAGACAATAGACGCTTACCAGATAATTACTCGACAAAATAAATGAACATCACCCCCAACATCATGAAGGTATTCCAAACACTAATTAAAATAAATCTCCCCTGCATTAAGCATTTTTATGGCTGTATTTGTGTGCATTATGGTGTGTGAGCTGGGACATTACCATTACCAGGGCCGGCTATGCTCACAGAGTGCCATCTCATTTATGTTTCATGGAGCCAAACACTTTAAGTTCAGCAGAGACAAGGTCTGCTTAAGAGGTTTCAGCACTTTAACACCCTCCATCATCAAGCTATTTAACATTTTGTAGAGGCAGTCGCATTACTTTGCCACTGCACCGTTAACCTAGCACTTGCAAGCAACTGACATTTATGCACATTGATTCATTATATATATTTTTGGTTTTGTTTTGCTTTGCTATACACTTGAATTAATCATTCATGAATTACTGCAAGTAGTAGACCGGACTGTAATTTTCAGCACATCTGTACAACTTGGTAGCAGTCGCCTTAATCACAAAAATAATAATACATTTGATTCCTGTCGCGATTTTCTTAGCACCCAAAGACGCTTTTCAGGATAACATAAAACAAAGTTTAAAGTATAAACCTGAATGTATTATTATGGTCGTCGTCTTTGTGTCAAGCTAAGATGAACAAAGAATTAATTCTGGGAAGTTGAGTTGTTTGCATCACCGGACGGCCTGTTTACACACCTACACAGAAGTCAGCCGCCCATTGGCATCCCTATCAACTGGTGTCATGTTGTTCACTACAAATGGGGCACAACATGCAAGATGGTGTCAGAGTCACGACCACAGTGTTTTGGAGAGACAACAGTCCAAATGGATAGCAAGGAACAAACGGATTGACATCAGTGGCTTGTATCACAGTATTTGTTTATTCGTTTTTTCGTAGATAACACAGGTATCTTTAAGTAAGGTGTTTTATTTTTAAATACAATAGTAAAATATCTTAAAGATATGTTCAGGACGTTATACAAGAGCTCCCCATGAATCGAGATAGTAGCGAGATAGTTCAGGTTTTACATACCTGACACCCACACAAATATACATTAAAATAAGATGAAACAAAGATTATAAACATAAATACAACAAATAGTCGTAATAGGTAATAGCGGCTACACGGTAGCAGAAGGTATAACAAAAAACCTGTTTTTCTTCACACAATGAACAGCTTCATTATGTCTTGTGTTAAATTATTAATATTTATTCTGGGGGTTTGTGATAATTGGGAGAAGCGCACGATTGTAACTTTTTATGCAAGAAAGATTGCCTTGGAGAAAGATTTCCCCATAAATAAACACCTGGCCCCACTGGGAAAGTACAGCATTAAATATGAAGTTTTCCTGGTGGGCTCCCGATTCACCTTGAGAGGAAGAGGATTCAATAAATTAGTGGACAAGAGTTTGAAAATGGGTTTCTTTCCCCTGTATTTGTCCTGTTCTGTCCTACATGTATGCAAGTACACCTAGTTACATACAGAGCGCTAGGTAAATAAAGCTTGATTATCATTTAAGTGGGTCAATTTCCCTTGCACATATCAACACACAAATCAATAAAAAAAGGGTTCCACACACCCACACCCACACACACACACACCCACACACACACAGCAAGTAGACAAAGTGGAGTGCACTGTGATTGAGACATCACAGTCAGCCTCCCAGTCTACCACAGGGGTTCAAACGGTCTTTTTAGGGTTAAAGTCTCTCAGTTAGATTAAAGGAACTAGCTTTTTTCTTTGAAATCAAATTATAGTACGTTTTTTTTCAATTTCTTTGAGCCGGGCCTTGCACTACGCTTGCATCATCATAACCGATAGTGACAGAGATTGATTAAAGACATCTGGTTTCAGTTCCTCACCGATCCCTCTGCATGTTTAGCATACGTTTTTGTTGCAGAGTGGGAGTTGGCTTTTCAGTTCATCAGCATGCTTTCGTAGGCCCAACTTTCTGAGTGCTCCACTGTCAGGTGGTTAACCACATGGCCAGGGAGGTGAGGCTGGCTTAACGAGGGAAATCCACCATGACAGCTACATCTCCTTCATTCACCTCTGTTGTCAGAAGCCATCTAGTTCCCGGACTTGAACTCAGTTTCCCTTCCATTAGCCGCCTGTACATCTGCAGGGTGAACGCAGGCGACGGACGGCCGCTGGTCCTACTGTGGTGGTGGGTGGGTGGGGGGGGGGAGGGGTTATCGGGAACAAATAAATAAATAAATAAATAAATGAATGAATGTTGCCTTGTTTTATTGCAGCAAGTCAGCAGGTCTTTGAGAGGAGGTCAGTGGCTCTGTCCTTCTCATTGCTGCTCCATTCCTGTAGGCTGCACCGCAGTCTATGTGGTGATCCACGTTGGGGGACACTGCTGTGGCCATGGCCCTCTGTGAACCACACGTCCGGGACAACCTGCAGGGCTTCCAGGGGTGGAATGCAGGGGTCATTGTGGCAGGACCGTCAGTATGTTGGTGATGGTCCACTTCTGACCAGAGCAGTCCTGAATGGCCAGCTGGTAGCTGAACTCTGATTGGCTGCTGTTCACCAGCTCCAGACAACGCTGGGACTCTGTGTTCTGAATGGAGCCGTCCTGGGAGAGAGAGAGAGAGAGAGAGAGAGAGAGAGAGAGAGAGAGAGAGAGAGAGAGAGAGAGAGAGAGAGAGAGAGAGAGAGAGAGAGAGAGAGAGAGAGAGAGAGAATGAGTACATGAGTTCAGATCAAGTGAGTGTGTGTGTGTGTGTGAGTGAGCATGTGTGAGCGTGTGTGTGTGCGTCAGATCTTAATGGACGCCTTGCTGAGAAAGGTCATTCCATATCAAAATCAATCTATGCTTTCTGATAACCGACATGCCTACAAAACCGTATTCCTTGCAATACGATCAGCATTACAGTGCACACTGCAAACTTCAGGTTGTTTAAGAGGCGAGGAATATCTTCCTTCGTTCTGGTCAGGATTCAGCACCAACACACGGCAGTTAGCAGACACCAGCGCACCTCAGCTCTCCAGCACCAAGGCCAGCTCTGCCCAGCCGAACTAAAAATAACCGAAAACCTCTGGAGACGAGGCGGGGAGAGGAGAGGTATTCCTTCCAGGCCTCTGTTGTTGTTTCTCCACACGCAAAGCTCAGAAGACTCTGCGCGCGCTCCCAAAGAGAACAGAATGGAGACGGTGAAGTTTCCAGCAAACAACACCCTCCCGCTGACTCATCAGTTATTTTGACGTCAGCACAGAAGAGCGGTGCGTCCGTTTCTCCTCTCCGTGAGTTGGACAGTTGGTTGTTGGAGTCGTTTGAAATGCAGTGCAGTCGGAGCCATATTATACAGTATACAGCATTAGGCCTTGAGCCTGTATCATAACCTAGTCTGTAAAAGGGCTGTTTATAATCCCAGGGGAATACGATACACAGTGAATTCACTAGGGCTGCCCCCTAAGGTCGACTAAACCATTAGTCGATCGGAAGAAGTTTAGTCGACCTAGTTTTCATTAGTCGCGCAAAAAGTTAGACTAAAAATATTTTTTTATATAAATAAAAATAAACACAACAAGCGTCGCAAATGAATACAACATTAGACATCCTGGTCGATTTGTTTTGACGATCTCTTCTTCGTTGTTGAATGAGTGCATTGCTGCCTCCTCCCGCCACGCATTTTGTCGCCACCAAATGGCGTATATTATTATATTATTCAAGCGGAAATAAAAAGCCCATAGAGATATACTGGAGTGCGTCAAACATCTTGGTCGATTTAGTTTGCCTGCAACACGGCAAGGAATAGACTCAGTCTGTATGGTTTTGATTTCTCCTTCTTCTACAACAATGGATTTGGTCTTTAAACGGATATGATGTACGTGTTTATTTGCATGTAGAGTGGGGAAGTGAGATCCGATCACAAGTGGTCACTGGAGACGCATCCTAACGCCAGGTATGAACTGACGTACTGAGAGCTGTCCACTTGTGATCAGATCAACCAAGACGCATGTTAATGCCAGGTGTGAACATGGTTACACCTGGGTTAACCCTAACCCTAACCTAACCTCCCCCGGAGGAGGAGGCACGGGACACGAAAATATGAACATTGTTTCCATTTGTTTTGACAAACGTCAAGCTCTATTGTAATTGCTTGCTTTAAAATAAAAATGTGTGCAGTTATATGGTGTATAAATAAAATGAACAACATGTTCAATGTCTCCATTCTGGTTGTTCCGACAACATTCAGAACCGCTTGTCCATGCCGTTAATAGGCGGCCCGCTTCGCGTGTGTGCTTTAAAAATTATATATTTTTAAGGCTCATTATTACGGTTTTGTATTATCTGTAAAGTAGCACAATGTTAACGGTGTTTCTTTTATAACACTCCCTCACCCTGGAACTCAAACCATATTCTGATGCCCCCAAAAAATAAATCAAAATAATTACATTAAAATTTTGACGATTAGTCGACGGTTAGTTATCGGCTTGAAATGGTCGGGGGCAGCCCTAGAATTCACACAGTGAATGGTAGAGTTTTGCACACTTTAATGGTAGAGTTGTACACTGTTTCTAGTGTGTGTTCTCTGTGTTACCGGGAGACAGGCAGACCAATTAGATGGACAGATAGATGGACAGAGAGACGGGCGTCCTCTACCTTGCCCTTGGGCTTGCAGTGTGGCCACGACAGCAGCACAGTGCAGCGCGGCTGAACTATCGATCTCTCCATATTAAGGCAGGAAGGCCACTTAATCAGGCGGTCAGCCAGCCAGCCAAAAAAGCCATCAGTCACTCAGGCAGTCAGTTCATTGTCAGCGGGCTGCTTAGTCATCAATGGATTCACCTTAAGAATAGGTGTGGTCATTCAGAGGGCTTATCCAGAGCACTTATGCTAATGCCAGTGATAAAGGCTGCACCGTATAGCCTGCTATACCTATTCTCCCTTTCCCCATCCCCATTTACTCTAAGTGCCTTTCTCAGGCAGCCTTCTGTATTCATCGTATTGGTCATTGCACCTTTTGATACCGAGACCTCACCATATCGAATTTCAATACATTCCCCTTTTCGAGACCTCATGCGCAGTCAGACTCGATCTAAAATAGGATCGGCATATACCCGCAAGCGTGATTTACCGCTGAGCCTACGTCAGCGTTTGTACAGCAAAGTCCCGCGCGTATAAAGGTTGGTAAACCTTGAAGGCATTCTGCGCCGGCTGCCATTTATACTGCAGTTAACAGTCTGCGAGGCGAAGGATCAATACCACACAGCCGTAGAGCGCCGCGCTCCTCTCTGCTTCTGAAGGAACATTCTGGAGCCGCGCGGCGCCACAGCGGTGGGCTTCACCGCCGTCTTACCTCCTCCAGGCACCTGAGGTCCATTCCCTTGCCGTTAATCCTGTCTGAGTAGAGACCGTATGGCCCCCCCCCACCCCCCTCCATCCCCACCTGCGTTTCCATGCTTACATTTTTAGAGCACAGCTTTCTGCTCACACCTAAAAACACATCTGTTAGGTGCACTGGAGCTCCACGTCACAACTGTCGGTGTGACGTGTCTGTGTGTGTGTGTGTGTGTGTGTGTGTGTGCGGCTATGTAACAAACTAGCATCCAATCTAGGGGTGTGAGTGGACCCTGACCAGGACCACGCAGGGAACATTGGGGCTTGGCTGGTGACACACTTTCCGTGGCCTAGATCAGAGCGAGTGCAATTTGAAAAGTATGTTATTTCATTCAATCATGCAATGGCAGTGTGTGCCTTTCTATGCGAGATGCACGCTGGAGGTGTGTGGCTGTTTTATGTCCAACCCTTCACCATGAATCTATTGTACTGCCATTATGAGACAACTGCCACATTGTTTAATTTGGTCTCTCTCTCTCTCTCTCTCTCCTCCCCCCCCTCTCTCTCTCTCTCTCTCTCTCTCTCCCCCTCTCTCCCCCTTTCTCGAGAGGGAGACCTGAGCCCTGAAACGCCTCTAAGCTGTGTGTCAGATCCTTAGGCTTAACACTCTCCCTAGAGTGGTAGCACTGTTGCTGGACATTAAACACACAAACACACACTTGTATTAACACACATTTAACTGTGATTCATGCCAAATAGACGTTTCACTGTCAGTCCATCGAGTCAGTCAAGCAGAGGGTCTGATAACACAGTGATAATCAAGCACACACACACACAGTTTACTAAGGGTTCATAGGTACATGATTTATGCACTAATTATCCTTTGCTAGGTTTCCTCATTTTTAGGTTGCCAGTTGCCATGACATTAGAAGCCAATATATTGTGTGAAGACTTCATTTTTGGAAAAATATGAATGATTGGCAAGCTGAAATGAAATGATGTACAATTCAGTTGATAAGTCAGTGTTACTAGCACACTGGAGAAAAAGGACACGTCCCCTCTCTAAATAGTTTGTTGAAAAATGGAATCAAAAGGGTATTGATACAAATGTGATGTTCTTTGATCAAACGTGGACATGCAGACATTGTACAGCAGAGA
This sequence comes from Merluccius polli, assembly GCA_030340625.1. Taxonomy (NCBI): domain Eukaryota; kingdom Metazoa; phylum Chordata; class Actinopteri; order Gadiformes; family Merlucciidae; genus Merluccius; species Merluccius polli. Next base: position 127,905 of record JAOPHQ010006548.1, read on the forward strand.
CTCCGACAGAATACCAATTAGGGTAAATCCATGGACAACGGGGGCGGAGAAGGAGTGCAGATACTAAGTGGAAGAATGAGATTGTTGCAAAGGCTTTCAAGTGACATGACAGACTACCACAGGCCATCATAAGCAGTGTGTTTCAACCCGAGGGTACTGCAGGTGCTGTGTGGGATTTTAATCTTGAAATAGACACATTTACAATAATAGGAAAAATAATATATGTCGTTGAAAATAATATATTATAAATATTGTTCAGTAAATTTAGTTTTATGGCTTGTTATTTCAAAAATAGTGTCGCTTTGTGCATTTCATCATGTTTTCCATTGTAATGTTTTCCATTGATGTTTTGTGTTAATGTGTGTTTGCTAAATAAACACACTGCTTTTCCAATAGGTTGTGCAGGTGTTGCAGCCTATTTTTGTTAGCCCAGAGATATACATGATTAAATGGTACAGACTGCATTTATCACACACACCAGCGTGTGTGCGTGTGTATGCTTGTGTGTGTGTATGCTTGTGTGTGTGTGCGCGTATGCTTGTGTTTGCGTTACCTGAGTGAAGGTCCAGGTGAGCTTCAGGTGCTTGTTTGAAGCGTAGCTGCACTCCAGCAGCCTGGGTCTGCTGTTGACGTCCACCAGACACTTGTTGTCATCGTCATCGATCGTGGGGCTGAGCACCCCGAGGTGAAGCTGCTGGGAGCTAGTGTAGTACACATTCTGTGGAGAGACGTGACACAATGTTTTATTCTCCCATTCTCTTGTTTTTCCAAGTCTACCTGATTCTATTTGGCAATGTATTCTTCCAGCTGTGGTTTTGTTTGGAATGGCTCCTTCTACCGTCCCTGGTGGCCTACGACAATGATAATTTCACATGAGCCCTTTCTTCTGCAAAAGCATAAAACATTCTGATAACTAATATACAGATATAATTAATGCCTTTGGGAAATGACTAATTGAAAGCGTCGCTGATGACAACCGACTGACTAGGAATACTGATGAAAGATCTAGTTAGTACATGGTGCTTTTGATCAAAGCCCTCAGCATTAAAATAGTGAATGCAACAGGCAGCATGCATCTCTCGCCACTATACAGAGAATGCGAAGGACAGAAAAAACGATCCAATTAACCGAGACAAAACAACACACAAAAGGATTAGCGATAGTAGCGAGAAAAACAAGCACAGTAGTTGAGACGTACAGAATATTAGTTTGTATGAGCGCGTGTGACTGTGTGCACGGCATGGCAGCCACCAGCAGAGGTTATATTTTACAAGGGGACGGCCTCCTCTGCTGCAGCAGTCTGTCCAGGTAGCAGCAGTCATTACCCTGACTCACGCCAGACAGAGAGCCCTTAAGCATAAGGTTTGTGCCAGAGTATATGAGTGTGTATGTGTGTGTGTGTGTACACCCATTCCCGTAGTTGTTTGTGACCTAATGGTTGGGACTAGGTAGGTGTCTGCTTACAGGAGTGTGTGTGTGTGTGTGTGTGTGTGTGTGTGTTTGTGCGTGTGTGTGGACATGTAGCGTAGTGTATCCAATAGTGCACATTTGCATTCGCAATAAGCACAGTGATTAAATGCCCATCTGTCGATGCTGATTGCCCACTGTTCAGTGGAGGGCTTAATGCCACCTCCCCTTCCGCTGAGGCTCTCTGGGAAACCTTAAACGGAAAGATCAGTAGCGACATCATGTCGGATAGATTACAACATCTGCTGACACATGTCCAGTTGATTCGCACACCCACTTAGCATACGTCCACTCCCGAAGGAGGGGCGACATTCGGTCGGACGGGAAGCTATCCCCTTGTAACCCCGTGCCCTCACATCAGCAGGGAAGAGCTCCCTGACACCCAGCAGGGAATACCTCCAGAACGGACGCGTAGGACGGGATCCTGTCAATATTGGCGTTATTTCTTCAGTTTGAACAATGACAAATCAACATCTGAATATTTGTCTAAAATACAAACCAACCAATGAATGGACTGATTATAGATTGATTCTTGAAGTGTACCACATGCAGCCGCACTGATGAGGGCTTTAGGGGAGGACCGGGCATCCGGGAACACGAGTCCCCCCCCTTTGAGAGACGTGGCGGCATGCTGGAGTTGAAATTCTCCACACCAGAAATGTTGTGGAGGTGCGCCTCCCCCCACAGGCCTCCAATGATCACAAACCGCCTGCAGCTCCAGGGAGCCGAGGGTAATGTGGAGAGGCGTAACGCACGCTACTTTGGGAGAAATCGTCTGCAGCTTTATGCTTTTGTGTAAACCTCTTTTGTGTAAAGTTTTTGTAAAACCTTGGCAGTACAGCCTCCTGGATCCTTGGTTCCGACCAAGGACAGAAGAAAGAAAAGTTCAAAACAGAGGAATTGCCGGTAATATAATATAACATTCCCTCCGACACCTCCTTGACGTCAAAAATGGCAAATGTCAACTTTGACAGAGCAGAGTTCCAATAAGATATGGCCATTGCTATAAATCACAGAGGTGGATAGGCCAGGGAGCTCATTAGTGCTACACTGCTGCACTTCAGATTGGAAAAAGAAAAAAGCAAAAAAATAAGGGAACAGAAAATGTCCCGAAGGACATAAATCTTTCCAGCTGGGTCATTGGCTAATTGTGGTCGTAAACCTTCTCGTAGCTCGGCTGTTATATCCAGGGAGTGATCGATCGGTTGAGAGAACATATGACATTGCGTATGGCTACTTTACATAGCGGCCACGCTGGTCTCTTTCACTGGTGCTAGTGGGCCTTGTGAGCCCATCCAGATATTCAAGTTGCCACTTCGCAATGAAGATCACTCCGGCCGTAGCTGGGCAGCAATTTATTTCCAAATATGTGAGCAGTCTTGCGTTGTTCAAAAAACTCCAGCCAATCCCATTAAATGACTAAGTGACACTCTTGCCCTCTCTTCATTCTAGCTGTAAAGCAGAAACATATTCTCCTCTGAGGAAAGCCTTCGATGCACATTTCTGTTCATCATGACATCGTCTTTTGTCAGCTCCTCGTTCGTCATGAACTAAAATGATCTCCCTCTAGTCTCACAGATCTGACCTCAGTTTAACCACTTAAGTCGGATGGCAAATCTTGGTGAATGGGGCGTTTCACTTTCTTCCGCTTCAAATTTCTTTCGACCAATCATGTGGCTTGGGGCGGGAATCTGTAGAAGTGCGTGACATGGAATGGGTCTCTACTGGAAACAACCTGACTGGCGGAACCACAACAAACGTGATATGGCCGACCATTAATCTTGGATTCAGAAGAGGACTATTAACTAAAATAAACTACAGTACCCTCTTCCCATTGTCCCACAGTAAACACAAACTCAGCACTGGCCAGCACTGGTAAATTAAACTTTTCCTGTAGCTGGTGGGAAGACAAGCTAAAACATCCTGTCCGGACAACAATGTCCGTAGACAAAATGTCTGTAAAGGTTTAAAATCAAACCCGTGTAGTAGTAGGAAACCTCTTGTCCCTTATAGCATTGTCACTGATTAGTCCTATTGGATGGACCAGACTGATTGGCAGAGAGAAACAGAATGCGGACTCACAAGATCAGGATGGTCTCATAAGGCTAGGTGCTAGCTACATTTAAATATTGATTTGTGAATTATTCAAATTCAAAAGCTTTAACTGTGGCAACTGGCACATGCACAAGTGTGCAAACACACACACACACACACACGCACGCACACACATTGAAAGACTACACAGTTACTTGTTGAAAGAACATCTGTAAGGGGCAAACAACCATCTTGTCCTCATACATAATGAAGAGACACATTACAGTGAGAGAGCGCGTGAGAGAGAGAGAGAGAGAGAGAGAGAGAGAGAGAGAGAGAGAGAGAGAGAGAGAGAGAGAGAGAGAGAGAGAGAGAGAGAGAGAGAGAGAGAGAGAGAGAGAGAGAGAGAGAGAGAGAGAGAGCGTTAGGGAAGTCACAGATAAGAGTGAAAGCATGTGTGAATTGAGATTAATTTGAGCATGTCGAGTGAATAATTTGGTGGAAGCTGTTGCCTTAAGGGTGTAATCAAATAATTGATTGTAATTCCTTCCTTTTTACTGTTGACCAATTCTCTCTCTTGGTCCATCTTGCACGCACACACATACAAACACACGTGCACACACACACACCCTTTTAAAGACCCTACTGTCAAGCCCCAAAACACAATCTTTCCAGCCTCCCACATTAGAGACAAAGACCATATTTCAACGACGGCTTGACACCCTTATTAAGTTCTCCAAACAATTGTTCAGCCCTGGAAATATGAACCAAAGTGAATAAAAGCAATGAGATGAGAGGTTGCAAATGAGAGCAAGAATTTCATTGCATGTAGTGACTGCTACTGCCTGTTTTTTGTTGTGCATTTGACAAATACAGAACTTGAACGTGAAATGCAGCACAGGGTTATCAGAGCAAGGAAGTGGGAGTGTGTAGGTAGGGGGCTTTGGGGCCCCTGCAACACATACATTATACATCCGTGTATTTTTTCTTTGGGAGATTCATATTCGATATATACAGGGGTTTAAAACAGTATACGTATACAGTTGTAAATTATTACTTTTCTTGTGTGTGTGTGTGTGCAGTTAAATAATCATTGAAGAAACTACAAACAGATCAATACAAGTAAATAAAAAAAGAGATTTGGAGAAGTATAAGTTGTCCTCTGCAGGATGAAAACACTCAATAAGATTGGCATAATTGTTCCATCTTTTCCAATGTAATTCTAATGTATCCATTTCCACAAAATGTATTTTTTCCATTATCAAGATGTCTTTTACTATGTCAATAAGATCCTGAATTATGTTTCTATCCAGCGTACCATCTGCTGTACTCAAGAACAATTGCTCCATTCCTTTAACAGAATATAACAATAACAAACAAACAGGGTCAGCTACGTGCATCCCAATACGAAATCATACCCACACTGCATGCCGAAATCCTCAAAATCTTTAGCTTTTCTCTCGGTTCCTGCCTCCCCCTCTACTCGTATTCCCTTGATTTCCACATCTAAGGGAACATCAAATTGACGTATATTATGCATTGCTGACATTCGACAACACATCAAGTATTCACAGGCACATCCATCTATCCTCCCATGGGCACGCACACACACACGCAAACACCAATACAGCAGCAGCAAAGTGCCTTAATTTTAAAAGACTGTAATGAAGACATAATAAATAAAATAATAACAAAGGAATACAGGAGGAGACGAGGAGGAGAGATGTGAAGTTGGTTCCCGATGTCTGTGTGTGTGTGTGTGTGTGTGTGTGTGTGGGGGGGGGGGGGGTGATGCATGACTGGTGGTGTTTCAACACTTTGAGTCGCACTTCAAATTGGTTCAACGCAGTCTGCATGTATTTTTCATGGCCTACAGACAGAGTTGAGTATATACTGTGTATATATATATATATATATATATATATATATATATATATCATGTAATGATTGAGTTAATCAAATAACACTTGTCAGGATAACTATAAAATATATGATAGACTAGACATGTGACAAAACAAAGGATAGGCATTACTGCTCAAGGGAAACTTGATATTGTTGTGATGTGTATAGAGAAGTGTGATTGAGTTTTTTAAAGCTACAAAGCAGAACACATGCCACACACACACACACACACACACACACACACACACACACACACACACACACACACACACACACACACACACACACACACACACACACACACACACACACACACACACACACACGTTGTGAGTGAGTAATTGGGGTTTGTGTGAGTGATTGAGAGAGTGTATATGTGTCAAACCAGGCAGGGAATGCCTGGCATTTGTGTGATAAACAATTCAATTCACAATGGGTGTGTGTGTGTGTGCAAACATAGTGGGTGCATCAACAGTAGAGACTCATCTATAATATTTTCTTGATTCCGTCACCCTTTTGCAATCCCCTCAGCAGATACCTCTATCTCTTGCGCCCTCCCCGTCTCCCGTCTTGCATATCTCCTGTTTCTGTGATTGCGATATCAAGCCGGAACTGTTGTCATTTCAATGTCTGCGCTGCCCCTGCGCCAGGCGACCTCATGTTAATGGAATTAGAGACAAATCCAATGCATTTAGACGGTCACATCGCTCTGTTCGCTCTTCAGAAGCCCAGTGTGACATCACCCAACACTTCTAACGAGAGACGCCGGCGCCACGGACAGATTCATAGGACTTTGTGTTTGTTGACTTCATTGATCAACATCTTGTTCATCTTGCTCTTTGGAGAACAGACAACCACAGCATGGTGCAAGGATTCCTTCTTCCTGCTCAAAAAGGGCATACAGTTGGGTTACATCAATTATCTATTTGGATGCCAAAAAGAAACTTTAGGCTTTTCAAAGTGGGCCCTAAGCCTCCTATTAGAGGAGCCTTTTCTATTAGAATGAGGTCACTGCCGCGGGGTGAATATATTTACCTGGAATGTTCTTTTGTCCTGTGTCGTCCTCACCGCTAACCTTCATCATTAATGGCTACAATAAAGAAAAAAAAGTCATCTCTTAATCAGCTAAGCTACTACGACGCAAGTTAAAGCACTCCCCTTTGTTTCAAAGACTCTTTTGATTGTTTGTTGTAAAAGTCGTGTGAAAAGAAAAAGGAGAGCCCATTCAGCTTAACACAACCATGGTCAGGCCTCGGCTGAAGACGAGACCACATTGAAGCCATTGTGCTAACTCGGATAAAGAAGGAACAACGAAGGTCATGATGGTAAAGAAGATGAGGAAGATGAGGAAGATGAGTTGTTCAGTCAATTCATTGCACGCATACAAGTAAGACCACCACTGCACTGAAAAGTCACATACAGCATCTTTCACTTAGAATTCACACATAAGAAAAACTGGTTCCATTGCTACTGTAAGAGAAAAAAAGTGAACGCAAACAGCTACTCCACCGGCTCACCAGTGTCTTGATTGACAGGTGCAGAATGCGGAAATGGAAATGGAGACAGACAAAAATAGAGAAGACCCAGATAGCGAGTCGGAGAGGTTTGGGACAACCAGCTGAGCCAATCATGTTGGGAGATGAGAGACACGTGCCAATCAGCATACTCTCCAAGATGAGTCTCCAGGGATTGTCAAGCCATGCCCCATCGTGTTTACCATCACGCCACTGTGTTTATTGTCCCCGGGATTAGACTGCGACAGGCTGTCACATTGCAGTTGTTAGGAGACATGGAAATGACAAATTACGGTGAAGTGGAATTATTTAGTCATTTGGTAGGCACAGCAGGAGGGGGGCAGTGGGAGGGGGCTAATGCATCCACTAGACTTTGAGATTAGCATACACATCCTCTGCAATTCAGTCCAAAAATAAACGCCTCGACTGCTACAGTAAATGGGGTGCAAGTTGGATTTACATTGCAGTGCTGAGAAATGCATCGTGGGGTCTCTTACCTGGGGGGTCATGCCGTGACACAGGTACATGATGGGAGCGTTGTCCGTGTCCGGACCCTGGTCCAGGCAGAGGTCGCCTCTCAGACTGTTTTTCACCTGGAATCAGACGAGACCGGAGGACGCGAGGAACATAGAGCGAAGACGAAGACAGACATTGAGAAACAAACACGGGAAGGACAAAGTCACAAAAAGTTTGCGAATGCGTGAGCGCAAACGTGTGAAAACCCATTAGAAACAATGTAAACTCAGGACACTGCAGGTGGTGTTAATTAAACACAGGAGGGCAAACATCTTTGTTCCTCTCCTCTCTTCGGTTCCGTGTCTGTTTTTCTGAATAATGAATCTGCACGCTTCACAGGCAACTGGGGTCAGGGGTGAATTCAATACGTTTCACAGGCAGCAACAATACAAAATCACCTTCAAAAGGGAGAGACAATAAGAAAATAACTTGTGTGATGTTATATAATGTACCTATTTATTTAATAGGTCTATGGACTATGATCAAGATTAAGATGTCTTTTATAGAAGAAGCTCCCAACACCCCCCCCCCCCCCCCCCCCCCCCCCAGTAGATGCCCATAGTCTTCAGAAAATGTTCATACATTTAATGTGTCCATTTGATTGCAACATTATACAATTACAAACTGTACATCTTTCTGAAATGTTAACTGGATATCCATGAAGTGAACTGATATTCAGAACCTTTCATGGACTGACAATGTTTTGAATGTTCCCAAAAAGTCTGCATCGTGACCTGATGTTTAAGATGTATATAAGACTTGATGAGTAACGTTATGAATGTGCCTATAATGCCCCGAAGGTGCTGTGACATTCACTACCACGTATAGACTTAAGAGTAACGTTACAAGTGTCTCAATTATGTTCCTTGTTAGCTAGGTGGCCACGCACATGCACAACTAAATGTTTGGTTACCACAGTCTTAACTAAAGTGGGTAAGGTATAGAGAAAATATTAACATTAACAGCCACAAACAGCAACTCAACATTCCGCTAAACTAATCTAACGACCACAACCCAATGGCTCATGTCCACTCAGAGACACTGAAAACGCATTCATGTCCATGTTAAGAAATAATCAGCCGCTGGAAAATCTGAAAACCCATTACAATAGACTCAACCCAGCGTCCACACACCCATGTTCTCAATAAAACGCTCCCATAAAAATAGATATATGCTGCGCAGTTTTCAGATTTCCCTTTCATTTAAAATCAGAGTGGTGCACTGATTCCACCAACACCAGCATCTCCATCTGTCATCTGTGCTGCTAACTGAGTTTGTTGTTTTTCTCCAATGTGTAAACTTCCCATCTACATTTGTCAGATGCTGCTTTGGCAACAACTCTTTCATCTCTCAAAGCAGAGTGTGTGTGGGGCACAGCGGCGCCACACACACACACACACACACTCACTAGAATCAACAAGTACGTCCGTCTCACTCCCTCTTGCACCGACGAGTGTTCATCAGAATAGCAAACATTAGAGGCGGGAGACGGAGCGACGAGCGTGGCTTTGGAAAGCGAGAGCGCGTCTCGCCAACGATACCGCTGACGACGTAACAGGAAAACTGAGAATGACCTATTTTCAATCTGACAAACTCTTCCCCCATACAGCCCTTTGTTGAAGCAATAGCATCGACGGGAAGCAGGAAAAGAGCCCTCTATTTAAACTTGAGTTAATGTGGTGTGTGTGTAGGTGTGTTGTTTTATTTCCCTTTTCTCAAGACTTCTAAAAGATTCAATGACTGTGGGAAACAGATTGCTTATTATTGAGACTACCAGCTACAAAAGAAGAATTCACCTGAACCTGAACTTTTATTTTTCACCATTAAAAGCAGCACTTAGGGCAAGGGGCTTATTTTAAGCAAAACCAAAAGTTTCTTTCTGACAAAGCATAATCCTTCCGCACAGCCCAGAAAGATGGGCTATAATAAAGTGCGGCTGAGAGGTTCAATGCAGGCCTTTCAACACATTCCTGAATGTGGTTGTCCTGAAGCCATCAGCCACCTATTTCACTCTGCTCCTCACACAACCACCTCTAATGGAGATGTCAAAGACAGAGCTCCGCAGCTCGGGAAGTGTGAGGCGTTTGAATGAGAAATGTGTATTCATACAGAGGTGTGTGTGTGGTAGAACAGCTGCTGACACTCATTATAGAACTTTATACCATGGCCCGGGTGAATACTCGATTCTGGTAAGGTAACGTTACCATGTTGTTACTAAGGTCGTCTCTGTTTACTGGAGTAATAAGGTAACGTTGCCATGTGGTTACTAAGATCGTCTCTATTTACTGGATTAATAAGGTAACGTTGCCATGTCGTTACTAAGGGCGTCTCTATTTACTGGAGTAATAAGGTAACGTTGCCATGTCGTAACTAAGATCGTCTCTATTTACCGGAGTAATAAGGTAACGTTGCCATGTCGTTACTAAGATCGTCTCTATTTACTGGAGTAATAAGGTAACGTTGCCATGTCGTTACTAAGATCGTCTCTATTTACCGGAGTAATAAGGTAACGTTGCCATGTCGTTACTAAGATCGTCTCTATTTACCGGAGTAATAAGGTAACGTTGCCATGTCGTTACTAAGGGCGTCTCTATTTACCGGAGTAATAAGGTAACGTTGCCATGTCGTTACTAAGATCGTCTCTATTTACCGGAGTAATAAGGTAACGTTGCCATGTCGTTACTAAGATCGTCTCTATTTACTGGAGTAATAAGGTAACGTTGCCATGTCGTTACTAAGATCATCTCTATTTACTGGATTAATAAGGTAACGTTGCCATGTCGTTACTAAGATCATCTCTATTTACTGGAGTAATAAGGTAACGTTGCCATGTCGTTACTAAGATCGTCTCTATTTACTGGAGTAATAAGGTAACGTTGCCATGTCGTTACTAAGGTCGTCTCTATTTACTGGAGTAATAAGGTAACGTTGCCATGTCGTTACTAAGGTCGTCTCTGTTTACCGGAGTAATAAGGTAACGTTGCCATGTCGTTACTAAGATCGTCTCTATTTACTGGAGTATTAAGGTAACGTTGCCATGTCGTTACTAAGGTCGTCTCTATTTACTGGAGTAATAAGGTAACGTTGCCATGTCGTTACTAAGGTCGTCTCTGTTTACCGGAGTAATAAGGTAACGTTGCCATGTCGTTACTAAGGTCGTCTCTATTTACTGGAGTAATAAGGTAACGTTGCCATGTCGTTACTAAGGTCATCTCTATTTACTGGAGTAATAAGGTAACGTTGCCATGTCGTTACTAAGGTCGTCTCTGTTTACCGGAGTAATACGGTAACGTTGCCATGTCGTTACTAAGATCATCTCTATTTACCGGAGTAATAAGGTAACGTTGCCATGTGGTTACTAAAATCGTCTCCATTTACCGGAGTAATAAGGTAACGTTGCCATGTCGTTACTAAGATCGTCTCTATTTACCAGATTAATAAGGTAACGTTGCCATGTCGTTACTAAGGTCGTCTCTATTTACTGGAGTAATAAGGTAACGTTGCCATGTCGTTACTAAGATCGTCTCTATTTACTGGAGTAATAAGGTAACGTTGCCATGTCGTTACTAAGGTCGTCTCTATTTACTGGAGTAATAAGGTAACGTTGCCATGTCGTTACTAAGGTCGTCTCTATTTACTGGAGTAATAAGGTAACGTTGCCATGTCGTTACTAAGGTCATCTCTATTTACTGGAGTAATAAGGTAACGTTGCCATGTCGTTACTAAGGTCGTCTCTATTTACTGGAGTAATAAGGTAACGTTGCCATGTCGTTACTATGATTGTCTCCATTTACTGGAGTAATAAGGTAACGTCCGCATTCCATATGAATCTCATGTTAATTGACATTAGGCATTAGTCAGACCCAGGCTTTAGTCAGACCCATATATTTCTCTGGTCATTTGCCGTTTGTTTACAGGCACACAACAAGTAGTGCGAGCTAAAAGTTGTACTTTTGAGACAGAATTACGCCAAAATATGAAGCAACAAATATGAATGCACTTCGTGGACGCAAACCCTTAGGTTCTTAGTCCCCGCATCGTGCATTATTTTTCAATACATGCACACCTCGTCGTGGATTATCCCTTACATAAGATGCACTCCATCTGTGGCCAAAGTGATAGAATATAGACAGGTATTTTTGTAATGCAAACATTACAAAAATAAATTACTATCACATTCACATCCTTCATTTTGATATGTTGAACATATTTTCTTTTATGGCATTTACACTACTATGAATGCAATGTCAAACCCTAAGAACCCTCTGCAGTGCTTCCTCACCACAGAGCAAAGGGTGCAGCCTTGATTTACTTTAGAAAAGCGCCAAGTGCATTCATGGCACACTTATAAAAGGCTCTCACCTACTGCAATTGAATTGAAGTTAATAAAACACGACAGTACTTTGTGACCGCCTCTGTCTTCAAATAACAGCAGCAGTATGCTATGTTCCGACATTCAGTCATGAAATCAAGTCAAATCAATGCTGGTAAAAGCCACCGGGATGATGCTGTTGAATTTTTCATGTCATGTTCCCAGTTTCTTACAGATTTAAAAGGCCCCATGAAATGAAAAATACATTGTTATTGTTCATTTATCTCTTGTTATATGCCAAATGTAAAAAAATATATAATTTTTTACATCAAAATCTGTGTCTTTTCTCTTCCTGTAAAACTGTTTAAAATGTGATGACGCATCTGGCACTTAGGGGCGATTACTAATTTTGCATCCAATGAAAATGCTTTCTCGCTTTTATGTCCCTCCCACATGACTATTAATTCTGCCAGTCACCGACTCGCGCTGACAAACTAGCAGAATCCGCAGGTGTAGGTGGTGGCGAGAAGTCCTCCACAACAGAGAGCCGGCTGTTGTCGTGGCTTTCCATGTTGAGCTTCTAGCTACTGTCAGTCTGGCGGCACATTCAGCCCTATTGGCTACTGCAAATACCAATCAATATCCGAGGCGAGCCCCTCCCTAGCTTGTTTTCACCGGAAATACGTAAATATGGCGAATCATAAAGCAAGCCTTCCATTTCACGGGGCCTTCAAGAGCTCTTGCGTACTCAATCGACCGTTTCAAGGTTTTGGGAGAGAACAATCCCCTGTTTGCTAAAGATGGGATCATGTGGATGTAACTCAAGATGGCAAACCTTTTCCCAGGGTACCCTGCACACATTAGCGTGTTTTCATCTTGAAATGTTTCTGCCTCGGGATTAAGACTATGTGGTTAGAGCATCGCACTCACATAGATTCCCACTGGCACCACCGACGTCAAGGATGAATGCACTCACGTCATTCTAAGAGGCTTTGGATGAACGCGTCCACCAAACAGCATATATTTTTTATATTTGTGAAAGGCTTCAGCTTTTTACGGAAGCCCTCTGGGGTGACACAGTAGACAAAAAAAACTTGATGTGTAAATCCGTGCGACAGAGTTGTAAACCGTGCGCAGTTTTGTAAATCTGTCGTTAAGGAATCTGTAGTTAAGGAAGCGGGTGAATGGAGGTAATTGTATGTGTGTGACAAGAGTGCATGTTAAGGTTGAGTGTGATTTTGGTTAAGTTTACAGACACCATTGGAAAACAGCGGTAGATGAAGTTGTTTTGTGTCATGCTGCAAAGTATTGATCCTGGAAACGGAGATAGCACATGAAAAATGCTCTAAAATGATTGGAAAGCAACGTAATGCATGCTCCAAGGGGAATGCATGTACAGTATGTGTGTATGAATGGACCGCTCCATTCGCTGCTGCGTTGAAAAAACAAAATCTTTTGCTTTGTTTGTGAATCTGAGGATTTACACATTCAAGTTTTCTTTCTACCATATGACCCCAGAGGGGCTCCAGAAGTTTTGGATACAATATGATCGATAAAAACAACAAAACACAGAACTCACCACTCCGTAAGCGAGGGTGTCTCTGTAGGAACGCAACTCAGGGTAAACGTTGGTCAGAAACCAGTTGAAGGGCCGACAGCCGAGGCGCGCACGCAGGGCCCGTCTCTCAGAGATGTCCCCTATGTCTATGCCTGAGTTCTGCACAGAGGGAACACACACAGATATACTGTAGTGGAGACAAATTACCATATATACCATGTAGAATATACCATAGAAAAATAATACTATATAAATATAATACTGTTGTAAACAAATAACAACAAGGAAGTGATGACACACGTATAGACTGCACCATTCTGTTGGCAGCTGCCTGGATTCTTTTTTTGTTTTGTTTAGTTTTTATTGGTGAAAAGCATAAGCAAACAAACAACGCCGGGTTTACAGGTCACCATTTTTCATATTTTCTTTTCCCCACCAACCCTTCCCACCCCGCCCAACCCCTGCACAACACCAAAAAACAGAGCGTGTAAATAATACATAATAATAATAATAATAATAATAATAATAATAATAATAATAATAATAATAATAATAAAATAGATTAAAGTCAAATACAACTTGGGAAAAAAAAAAAAAAATCCCTGCCTGGATTCTTAGAAAAAGTATGGCTACAACTTGGATCACAAAGACATACACACACGTAATAATATACTACCTGTTGAGGGACATTCCAGGCCATGTAGACGTGACTCTTGTGCTGGTCCATCCAAACCTCTGCTACCCTGAGAGCATTGCGGCGCACGTGGGCGGTCAGGTTTTTCGTATAGGGCTTGTGCGCACGCTCGATGTGCGCGATCCTGGAGCAGGGTAGGACCTCCACGCTGCCGCCGCACTGCCACACCTTAGTTCAAAGAAACACATGTGCACACGCACACGCACACACACACACGCACTTCAGGAACACTATTTAGGCAAATAATCAAAGAGTGAAAATGCAGGTTTCCACGAGAGAATGGCCGGGGGACTGAAGCTCATAAAACTAGGAGAGGCCTTGACAGTTATTATCACCTGCAGCATGAGGTCTCAGGGGAGGAACCTGGCAAGCTAGCCAGGAGAGCCGACTCTTTTGCTGGGTGAACACAGATAAATCAGCCCTGCTCTGGAGACAGAAGTCCTATCAAGTTTTTTTTTAGACAGGGGACATAACCATAACCATAGCAACGAGTCCACAACGACTCAGTTGACATTCACTGTTTCATTAAAGCTACCCGTGGATTCAATTGGTCTGGCTGCACATCTTTCCCTGATTGTGAGGTTGGAATTAAAATTCCCAAAAATTGGGGACGAGTCAACTCAGGCCAATGACATGGGCGGGTGGGCTTTGGTGTGATAGGGGGAGCAGGAAGCGAGTTCTGATGAGAAAGAGCCCCCGTCGGTCTCCGCCGGCCCGACTCGTGGCCCCTGTCCCCATTCCCCGCTTGATTGATCACTGCATATGAACAGAGTGCGGGGCTGGATTTCCGTTCCCTGGCTAAAAATGCCCTTAAGATAACTACACTGTCCTCAATCTGCTGCTGCTGCCCACTTCACGGCAACGAGCCACGCCCCCCTAGCACCGAGGAGTCAATGTGAAACCGTCTTCCCATCCCTCCGACGGTCATCCCCTGCCATTGGACGGCACATTTAAGCCACTGACTGACATGCCTCCGTCTCTGTAAGACGGGTGGCTGGAGCCCAAACAGCCGGGCTCAGCGTGGAGGAGGTGCTCAGGAGCTTCTACCGTACTGGACCTCCTGGTTGCCAGGCGTTCACATATACGTTGAACGCCCCCCCCCCCCCCCGCCCCCCCCCCCTCGCCTGAAAGGTGTTGAGCAGCATGCTGCCGGACGAGAGCGTCAGACGCACAGTGAGTCTATAAATAAATATATGAACAAACAGAAAAGCAAATAACTGGCCAGACAGCTCAGACAGCCTCAGATAGGAAATGTGGATGAATCACAAACAGAGTGAGGTGGTTTAGGGGGGGGGGGGGGGGCGCGGGGGGGCATGGCAAGGCGAGCTCTGTACAGGATGTAGCATCAGACAATAGTCTAAGTAGAAGGCGGTCAGCAGCCAGGGCGATGCGAGCCGGGGGTCCCTGAGGTTCAGACGCCTCGGAGACACGTTGGCACAAAGCAGCGGAGAGCCAAGAGGCCGGATGGGGGTGAGAGACACAGAGTCTTTAGTACAATTACAGTCCCAGAGGCCTGCCTCACAGGGCCGCCTTCAAATCAGATATGAAGGGACCACACACTGGCTGGTAGACTGGACATGGTCATAACAGACAAAGAGGAATGGCAGTGGCGATAAATGCAGAGAAGTGATTGCACCATCAAAAAGGAGGACGATGAGGAAGCTGAATCTTGGGCTGAAATTTAAAATAGAAAGAAAAAACTATCTATAATGTTTACATCTTCCCAAGACAGAACGACCGGAAACATTTTATGAAACCATGGCTCACTGGAGAAAAGGGTTTCCAGCGGGAAGAACGGGAGAAGACTCCAGCCCGTGGCCTGTTGCCCAGAGACGAGTCGACACCACCGCCAAGTCCTGAGTTATACTTCACGCTTCCCTTCTGAAAACAGGACCTCAGCATATCCTCACAAGGATTTACCACACATGGTTTACGGTGCAAGGGACTGCTCTAACGGTGAACACATCTTTTGTCCGAGCATGCGGGTGTGCAGGGGAGAGATAGAGACTCGGGAGCTGGAGAGTAGAGAGACAAAGGGAGGCCAGAGAAAGGGGGGCTGGATTAAGGAACAAAGAAGAAAAATAAAGGGAGTAAAATATAAAGAAAGACAGTGTGGTGGTCAACAAGGAGATATGGCAAGACTGGGGACAAACAAGCTGTTGACAAGTCGAATTTCCAAGATAAATTGTTATATGAGCTGTTGACAAGTCAAACTCCCAAGATAAATTGTTATACAAAAGAGTTATTCTTTTCCCCTTGTGGTTGTGTATGCCTGTGCGCGTGTGGGTACAAAACAGGCAGAACTCAGCCAGTCCATTATAAATGCTAATAGTTTCTAAAAGTCTTCAGTTTTGGGCAAAACAAATGAACCCCCCCCCCCCCCATGTTGTAAAAAAATTTGAAGCAAAATGTTAACAACAAATGAAGATGTAAATTAAAATTGACATGCTTCCCAGCACGACAAAATATTTTCAATCAAAACCGTGTGAAAGCGGCATGGCCGTGACTAAACCGAAAGGTCCATTGAACAGCTTATCTATGTGGCCAACATAGATAAGATTCCTCTCTTTACGGACCTAATATATATAAATACAAACAAAAGACAAACATTAGAGCTGTGGCCATACCACAGCACCTCATTCTGTCAAAAATAAGGTGATGGATTTGCATAATCACTGACCTGTTGTAGTGTGTCAGAACTGCTTTTCTCTTGCTGTATGTGTGTGTGTGTGTGTGTGTGTGTGTGCGCGTGCGTGTGCTTGTGTGTCTCTATGTCATTGGGCAGGGGATGCTGTCAAATTGGCAGCATTGCCTCAAAACATGTATTTACCCAACCCTCATCCCTCCCACACTTAACTGCGTTTAGTTCAAAGTTTAAATATTCATTTCCTTTTTTCGCACATAATCCTACCTTGACTTCAAAGGCATTGGACTGCAAATCGCCAGACTCCCAAGTTGCTAAGCTGGTGTTAAAACAATTTCCCCTGGACATTTATCCGTGTCTGCTCAGTCTAAAATATATTTTGGCCGCTTCTGTGGCAAGGTTGGATAAGCTCTACTGTGAAATAAAAGTATTTCTATTCAAATCCTTCTGACACTGCTGTACCACTTTCAGAGTCAACTTCTGCCTAAAAATGCTGTAAAAAAAATTCAAACATCATTCAAAATCCGTGTTCAAAGCTGTCCTGTATGTCCCATGCGATGAAATAGGCAAATGCTGCTCACTACAATAACATAAAATACTTTTCCTTTTATGAACAGTAGACCCCTTCTTTTTGATGGTAGCCAGATGGTTCTAAACAAAACATCACATTTGAAACTAGTTGTTGCAGTCGGTGTATTGTGCATAAGGACAAACTGAAGAAACATACTCGTATTCCCAGCTCCACGTTCTCCCCTCCGTAGATCTCCATTCCTTCATCCAGCAGGCCAATTTCCTCAAAGTACTTCCTGTCCACGACAAAGCAGCCAATGAGGGCAGGGCTCCTGAAATTATAAAAAAAGGGGGAAAGAGGAAATGAAGTTCAAGCCTAGAGGAATGAGGAGTTTTCAAACAAGGCCATACAACATTTACACTTGAATGCTGACTGTAGATCTAAGATAAAAAACATGACTTGGGGTGGGGGGGGTGGGGGGGAATGGCTGCTGCTTATCATCAACATTTTCTTTCATCATACCTGGGCAGCCTACATTTTCATCTTATAAATATTCCAGCTCGTTGTCTCATGCCCCCATCAAACTAAATGTAGAGCTTTTTTCCCCAAGATCCAGGAGAAAATAAACAAACAACATCATCATTAAATTGCCTGAAACGGATGATTTCATTTTATTGCTATTGCTGCTGTGAGTTCTATACACGTTCTTCTTCTTCTCATATTCTTGTGAAACACTAAATATGCAAAACCTTAACAGCTTGCTTCAGTTATTTCTTTACCTCTATAAAAAAACTCCCTGTGGATTAGTACTTCCTCAGCAATGGCAACTGAACAGTTGCCAACTGAACAGTTGCCATCCGTTACAAACACTTTGCTACTGTTAAACAGCGATGACACCTGTAGTTATATAACCTGACTGTTTGACTGACTTGCTCAGCTTTTTGACATTTAGAAAGATACAGCAGAACAACTATGCCCACTGAGCTTCTGTCGGGAGAACACTTTGAAGTTGTTGGTAGCTAAACCTAGCAGAGACTCAATTGAAAATCATCTGCTGAATTTAAAATCCATCATTTTGATAGCATTAAATCATTTTCTAGTTGGGTTTGAATTGCATGTATAGTAGATTCACTACAGTCATTGTGGTGGGTTGGGATATTCTACTGCACTCCTGTACAAGCAGCAGTGCTAGGTTCGATCCCCGATGTCCTCGGTCTATCTGTTGGCATTCATGTAAGATGCCCTTACATGTATCTGAAATCACTCGCTTTCGATACAAGCATCTGCTAAATAACGAAATAGTAAATAATGACGAATTCTAGCCTGTTTCCTTGTTTCGGGAGGATAAAACCACAAGACTGAATCGAATGAAGAACATTTTTGGTATAAATTCAATATACAATACACTAAACCGTTACCTTATCGGGGCAGTTTGGTTGCGCAGAATCCACCAGGACTTGGGTGGGTTGAGGTAGCGGCACCACAGCTCCCAGTCGAAGCCCTGCGCAGACAGAGGGTACTCCTCCACCTCAAATGTGTCAAACTTGATGTTGTCAAAAGATGGTGACACCACGCGCGTGCGGTCCTCCTTTATGCGCTGTAGAATCGGTTCTGCCCTGGACAAAGGCACAGGAGTTAAAAACCATGTGGGGAAATGATCGTGCAATGGTGATGTAACCAACATTAAAACCGACACAACCATTGACGAAACCCAACCTCTTACCAATTGTTACATCAGTTGTAATGTTGGTAATTTTGTGGGGAATTTAGGGGGAACACAGCAGTGAGGGCCATTGTAGCGACAGCAGTGTGTCCTTAATGTCCCTGCGAGGAGCCAATTGAATTATAAAAGAAACACATTTGCAACATTACGCGCGGTGAGAGCACAACGAGGACAGTAGCAAATGGGAGATGTGAATGTCTCGTTGTTTGTCTTCGATGTTTGCTCATGCTACACTCAGAATTGTTTTGATTGTGTGCTTTGATTGTGTTCTCAGCCTCACTTGCAAATCGCTTTGGATAAAAAGGGTTTTCTAAAGGACAACAAGAGGAATTCCAGAGGGAAGGGTTAGGGCCAAGGCTGGGATGCATGCCCCAGTAGACACAAGGATTAAACCAGAAGTATCAAACCATCCATGTGCAAAAAACACAACCCATCTAAACTAGGAGCATGAGCTATGCATCTCACCCTCCTGGCACTGTTAGATGGAACATTTAGTCCGGGAATGTCCACTTTCATTTGTTGACTAATTTGGCAGAGTGAGGTCAATTAACCTGTGTAGTTTATGTCCTGCACTTCATGGTCTCTTACTGGGCACCGTCTTACAGTGGTATGGGCCGGCTTGGCTCAGGATTGACATAGTGTTTGTGTATTTGAAAATCACCACCGTCCTGCGGGAGGACCACATACTCCCCAGCTCTGGCTGTGAATCACTGGAATTCCTTCATCTTCATGTCAAAAATAGTCTCCATCTTATTCTGATACTCTGATGACAATCTCAATCATAATGATCCACGCATCTAAGAAGTTTTAATCAAAAGCCTCGCAGACAAGGTTGACTATTCAGCTTCCACTAGACATATTAGTTTAATGGCATGTCTCAAATTGATAGAAAGTACTACAGTACGACATACAGAGTACCATACCCTTTAAGCCCATATTCAAGTTTAATGTCAACAATGACAGTTGGTTACTTCTCAAACCACAATTGACTTTGTTCTGGGATCACAGATGGGACTGGGCACCACTGTGACGACGTCCACGGTGCCAAGAGAAGATTTAGTCTGGAAATAAAATGTGGCAGACGTTGTTTTGGCCCAGAGTGCATCCAATGTCATGGCAGGTAAACACCAGTAGATAATGATTTACCCAAGGACTTTCATTGAGCTGCATCTAAAAAAGTGATATATTATATATAAATCTGTTCGGAAAGTCATTTCTTTTGGATTTTTATTTCTAATCGAAGAGGCGGAGACAAAAGAGTGAGAACACAGATTTAATGCATCAAAGATTCGCCAGGGTGTGTCATTTAAAGTACTAACTTTAAGTGTACTTAAAGTAGACCAAAAAATAAATCTATCACACAAGCGAACAAAGAACAGTCTCTGATTTCACCAGATTTCGATTGTTGTGTAGAGAAGTGTCCTGCTTCAGCTGCACGCTCACAAACACTCTCCAGCTCCACTGATAAAATGCATTCCACCGAGGACAATAAACCCAGGAGAGCCATCCAATTAGCTAGACCTTCACATGAAAGGGAGGCCGGCCCAATCAGCAAAGCAATGGGGAGCCGACAAGATTTATTACCCAGATACTCACTCTGCTCAATGTAGAATGCTAGATTTTACATGGATGTCAACGTTAATGTGTTAACGCGTGCGATTAATCTGGAAACCTTAACACGTAAATTATTTTGTTACGCAAATTAACGCACTTCCTCATTTTATGACTATTGTCTTCGATTTTGACTTGGCCGCACATAAGATATGCCAGATTGGCGTGGCGGTTGTTCGATGGATGCTCCGTTTCTCTCTTGTGGGGAAATGGCCAACAGGTTTGGAAGTGATTTCCTATATGGTGGTGGGCTGTGTCATTGCCGTTCGGCTTCCCATGCGAGAGCGAGTGTGTGCTTCGGAGACGGCGTGCGGTGGTCTGGGTGGACTGTGTCGCGGTGTCTCTGCTTGATGAAAGTGAGAACGATTGCTGTTCCATCCGATCTTGCCTGGAGTCCACTTGCCAAGTATCATCACATTTTTGTAAGGTCAATTATAAATGGCCATAACTTTGGCTATGTTCACCAATTAAATATTCATAACCCCTCATTGGAAAGATACTATCCTTGTCTAACTAGTGGTGAGGTAACTAGAGCTCCCCTGTGGCAGACAGTAGTGATAATAAGAGGTGTAGTTCAGCATAATTTGAATATCCTCTACGAGGGTATTCAATGTTTTTCAATTACTTAGTCATCAATAATGTAATTAATGTAATGTCTTTTGAATTGAAATATCTTCATTTGGGGGCTTTTTCCAGCAAATTTTGATATTGCGATTAATCACAGCATATCATGTAATTAATCAGACAGCCCTTTATATATATACATATATATATATATATATATATATATATATATATATATACATATATATATATACATATATATATATATATATATATATACATATATATATATATATATATATATACATATATATATATATATATATATATACATATATATATATACACATATATATATATACATATATATATACATATATATATATATATATATATACAGTGTATATATATATATATATATATATATATATATATATATATATATATATATATATGTTGTCAACCAAGGAAGGTTGTAAAAAAAAAAGGCAGCCTAATCCCAACACAAATATTTTTTTTTTTATGCATGTATTTTTTTCTGCTTGAAATGTATCATATGAGGGGTTGCCACACATTATATAGATTATTATAATTGAAGCACTTCATTTTTAAGAAATCAAAGCTATATTATTATTGCAGGAGTGGAAATGGCAAGAGAGGCAGATAATTGCAGAGTAGAGAAGGTGCTCAGGTCTGTGCATAACAGCAAAGTGCTTTCAGAATCACTTTGCTATTATATGACACACACACACACACACACACACACACACACACACACACACACACACACACACACACACACACACACACACACACACACACACACACACACACACACAGTCCAAGAAATGGACACAATGATAAAAGGGCAAGAACAGAGGACATGGTTTCAGATGGAGGAAAAAACATAAATGGAGAGATCTTGAGAAAGAACAAGTGTGTGTGTGTTATTCTAAACTGTGTGACACTGGGAGCTGAGAGACAAAACCGTAAAAGAGAGAGAGTGGGTGGATGAATAGAGGGGTAAAAACCCATTTAATATATGCTGCTTAGTTTACGTACTTGTGCATGTGGTTATCCAACAAGTAAACCTGAAATGAAACACTGTCACAATGTAATGATTTTCATGACAAAAGGGTTTGTCATTTTTGTATTCACAGTAGCAGATTTAAAGTCTCTACTGCTGATAACTTGCCTACCACATAACCCGACACCCAAGTATGGTCCAAGTTTCTAAGCAGGCAGTTTCTAAGCAAGCAGCCATTGGGGTCAATCGAACCACCTTGATGAAACTGCAGTGTGTTCCTCTTTTATAACCTCCTATTTAACCAAAGCCAACAGTCTTGGGGCATGTGGGGACGCCTAGCCACTCTTCAGCTAGCAAGATACCCTCCAGCTTGTCCTTAACGAACCCCTGAGCAAAGTTTATGACCACGGATGAAAACAATAACTGATGGTGGTCTGGTGGCCAACCTGGCCATAAAGCTCAGCTGCCCCTGCAACGTGCCCGCCCATTCGTTCACACCCGAGAGCTGCTGCACCTCACGATGGCGAGAAGCACGGATATAATACAAGTACTCCTCGACATGGCACTCGGTACAGCGACGATGAACAAATTAGTAAAAAAAGAAACAAAAACGCATTCAGTAAGTTTGATTGATCAACATTTTCTCTCTCTGACATGTTGAAACACTCTCGGCCCACCCGGGGCTCGTCTATGGCTTTGGAGTCGAGAAACAGTTTCCGTCAATTTAAGGCGAGGCGGACTCTTGCTGTGGTCCTTAAAAACACAACTTGTGCTCAGTTTTCAATGATGGTTAACGTGGGCTGGATTGTTGAAGGCAAAAACTGAAATGTACTTCTAGTGATTTATCATACAGAGTCATACAAGTGGTTAGTTAGACTGGTGTTGTTGAATAAGAATAAGTTAATTTTCTGCTTACGGGTAATGACTCAGCAAAAAACTGGTTTAGAGAACACTAAATAACGTCCGAGACAGAGTCCATTACAGAGAGCATTGGCAGTTAACAGCACAGACATCAATATATAGAAAAGTTTAATGATAGAGCCTTCTTCTAGCAAACTCTATACTCAATCTTGTAGAATTGGAAAACCATTAGAATGGTTTATTGATTGTGTGAATTATTTAGTACTATTTAAGTCCAGTTTATTTTTTCGTTACTGTATATCACTGTTATAGTCTGAAAAAGCTCCAAAAGCACATTCAAATGGAAAATAGTGAATATCTGACTCGAGAACAGACACAAAAGAGGAATCGATATCATATAATCATATTGACTATGTATTAAATATATATTACATCAATACAAAATCTATATTTTATATGATATTTAAGGACGCAAAATCTGAGGCCAATGTATTTACCGGTAGGCATCTCTCAAATGGTAAGTGAACTGTCCTCCTATTTGACCTTGTGTTTTGACAATGTGGGACATAAATACTGTAAGTCTTAAGAATCTCAGCGACTGAGTCAAACTCAAAGAGTCCATTATAACATCTCACCTTGACTACATGTCACTCCGTCTATACCCGTATGAGTCATGCGTTAATCCCTCAGAGCCCAATTGAAATCAATCCAACTGACCTCTACAGTAATCCAAAATGCTGCATCCCTGTTGTTGATTACAAAAAATGTGGCTAGTCCATCTTGATATCCCATATGAGCTCCCATCCAGTCCATCTGAAAATCTAGGAGCCCCAATTACCTGTTAGGGATTAATAAAGTACCATTTTATGTTATCTTATCTTATCTTTAGTTTATCTTATTTTATGAAGACTGGATTAGCCAATTTATCGGATTAACCAATTTACTCTTTCACACAAATGAACACAAAGTCTACAAAAAAAAAAAAAAAAGGTAAATGGACGGTATTTATATAGCTCAATTAGTGCCTCACAATCACCCATTCATACACCAACGGCGGTGTCAACCATGCAACGGAAACAGCCAGCTTGAGCAGTTAGTGTTAGGTGTTTTGCTCAGGGAGACACTTGGCTAGGAGGAGCCGGGTATGTAACCAGCAACCTTCGGGATGTCAGACGACCTGCCCTGACATCCGACCACAAAATGGGGCTCCTCTCAAACTAATTCAGCTCTTGCTGTATTCAGCAATTCAGTCGTGTTTCAGGGTCTTAGCAGCATCCTAAGAATTGATTTGCAGACAAGCATAATCAGGAGCTATACAAACAAAGCACATTTCTAAAACTGGAAACTGAGGCACATTGATCAAAGGAGCTCAACTCCCGAAGCCTGTCACTGACCTGAAGAGAAGTGTCTACACAACACACATGGCCTATTCTACCATTTTTTAGACTAAGACTGGCTTTTTGTGTGGCATTCACTGCCATGGGGTAGCAGTATATACAGGTCATGTTTTTGCTCGATCCCATGATGGCGTTCCAATGTGTATCAAGCCTCCTCCCTTAGATTGATGACTTGATGCTACATATACCAGATCCAAGCAAGAACAACTATTGAATATTCAACAAACACTTTCAATGTGTGAATCCAGATAAGGGTCATTAAGCAGCAGGAAGGAGTTCAACAGTCAATACAGATCAAGCAGGTCGCTAAATAGCAGGTAGGGGATCTTTTTCAAGGATGCTTCAAAGGTTGTTTAAGGACACGTGGGATCAAACCCAGAACCTTTTTGACCTGGAGCTGAAACACCATAACTGCTACACTATTATTCATATCATGTGTTTGAGCTTACAATGAATATCCTCTGGTCCCCAGCTTCCCTCCCTCCTCACCATCCCGTGTTGAACTCTACGTGGGCGTCAAAGAGGGCCACGACCGGCGCCGAGGCGGCCCTCCAGCCGCTGACCCGGGAGCGGATCAGCCCCTCTTGCTTGTGGTGGCGGACCAACTTGATGAAGCCGGGCCCATGCTGAGCGTTGCTCTCCTCCACAAAGCTCTGCAGGTGTTCCTTCAGCTCCGCTGGAGAGGAACACACACACACACACACACCACTAAAACTAATGCTGTAATGCCCGACTGAATTTTTGCACTCATCAACCACGCTCCACTGGAGGTCTTAACAGAAGGAGAAAAAGTTATACGAGTGCCGATAAAAAAGAAAAAGATACGCACAGCGCCAGGGCGAGAATAATTGCATTCAATTTATCACATAAAATCAGTAATTCATTGCAAATGACTTTTTTTCTTTTCTTTTTCTAATTCCAAATATTGGTTTCTTGAAATAAGATAATCTAGTTGAAATGTGCATTTCAGGCTTCACAGATTCCTCAATGGTAATGGCAGAAAATAAATCAATATCCAAAAAATACAAGTCATCCATTCATTATGAAGTAATAATACTTTTCATGGCAAGTATCAAATTTGACCTGAAGCCAAAATCAAGTAAAGCAGAATCGTGTGGGACGCTCTTCTTTATTGCCTATAAGTACTATTCGAGTTATAGGCAACTATTGTCCCTCCCTCTCTCGCCATCTGTGGGTAATACTGCCTGCAGGCTATGACCACTTCTGTTCCCTGTTTCTGATGAGGTAACTAAAATCAGGCAAAGCTATGGTCCAAAATTGTATATAAATTCAGGGCATAATCCTATCCAGTTCCCATGTTTCATTTTATGAAATTATTATTAAAATAATAATTTTGGACCGCAAAAGCTTTGTAAATAAAGGGCTGTGGTTGTATCATATACATTATATGCCCCTATAGTTTTTTACTGCACCTATAGAATTATTGGCTATAGTTATTATTATGGGAGGAGGGATGACTCCTGTCTGACTTCCTTTTCCCACTGACTTGGAAAATGCTTCCTTGCCCATATTTGGGGCTTTAGGTTAAATCTGGGCCTGTGAAGCCCGTAACTGTGATTATGCGCTACACAAATACAATTCTGAGGTTGTAATTTGATTAGAGGCATTCATATGAAGGTCGGAAATGTATTGCAAATAAAGTTACCTGTGTCAGGAAATGAATGAATGTCACAATTTATCCTGTTGTGTCTGCCTATGTTGATTTATAGTAATCATAAGATGGGCGATTAAAAATAACAGTTATGACTATGCACTTAGTTATGATAGGGGATCATAGAAAATATTAGAGTCAATCAGAAGTATTAAAATATGTGTCATTAAATCCTTGGCTAAGGAACAAAAAAGGTTCAGTGTATCAATCATGCAGGCTGCTATAATCAGCATTCAACAGCGTGCGGCAGCCATAACTAAGCTAACTGATACATTATTGAAGAACAGCGATAAGAGAGTGAGAGAACCATTCCATTTACGGAGGACGGTGGTGGAGACATATTTCTCATAAAGGTAATTATACGTAGGGCTGCTATACGTGACGAAAATAACAAAGGTGCCTCATACCTCAGACAAAGCGCTCCGCTGTATCTTTGAATGAGATATGAATCAGTTTCTCCTCACTTAGGAGGCTTCCAACGGCACCCTCGGCCCCTAATGTCTTGGTATTGTACAGTTTCTTTCCCGACATTGAGTATGAAATAATCGGGACATCAAATGTGGCCGCTCCATCTCTCCATATCTCTCTCCCCATCGCCCACTCCCTCTCTCTCTGACTTATCTGCAAAACTAAAAGTGATTTAGTGCTGAAGTCCTGGATCCTGCACTTGCCTCCTGTGACATTGCCCTATAATGCAGGAAGGAGGAAACATATTCATCAAACGAGAGGGACAAAATTATATTTAGTGAGCCCTTCCCATTTTTTGATTAAAAAAAGAAAAAAAAGAAAAATCAAAAGCAAAATTACATTTACATTTTATCCAAAGCAACTTAAAAGTGAGATAGATAGATAGATAGATAGATAGATAGGTGATAGATAAGTGATAGCTAAATGATAGATAGGGGTGTCACGATTCTCCAAATACACGATTCAATTTGACTTTCGATTTTAAGGTCACGATTCGATTTGATTTTCGATTTAAACAAACGATTAAAAGACGATTAAAAAAAAGCTGTTGTGGGGCTGTCATCTAGTAGCTCTTCTTTTTGTTTTTGTGTTAAAAAAAAATCAGCACTGACAGCTATGTCATTGTTAGACTATGAAGTCTTGATTGGCAAAGATCAACAGCTCAATGATTTTATGCCCTGAAAACTTTAGATTCATGAGATTCTTAAAAAGATAAGCTACATGGTATGTGTGATATAACCACTATATTTCTTTAAAAATGTACCACACTAAGGCCATATGGTAAAATGTAAAAACGTATTTCACCAATTCGGTGAAATAACTGTATAACACAAAAACAAAAATTAGAGCCACTAGATGACAGCCCCACAAAAAAAAAAAAAAAAAAGCTTTTTGATGATCGAAATCGAAATCTCACTTCAATCGATTTCGATTTTAAATCGAAATTGTTGGAAATTAGCTTTTAATTTGACACTGCTAATGATAGGTCAATGATAAATGGGTGATAGATAGATGATAGATAACATATAGATGGGTAGCTACTTGCACAGCTAGCCCACTAGCCCAAAAGCCACCAGGCCACAAACACAAGTGATATTTTAACGCTCCTCTTACGGCTGTTGCTGTGGTCGTCCACCAGGATGATCTCTCTGAGCAGGTGAGCGGGGGTCCTCTGGATGACCGTGTGCACCG
Organism: Merluccius polli; assembly: GCA_030340625.1. Taxonomy (NCBI): domain Eukaryota; kingdom Metazoa; phylum Chordata; class Actinopteri; order Gadiformes; family Merlucciidae; genus Merluccius; species Merluccius polli. The sequence continues at coordinate 155,571 of JAOPHQ010006548.1, forward strand.
AGCGCAGCAGCACAGACAATGCCTCGTTCACGAAGATGAAGATGACGCTGAGCTGAGGGAGGTCCGGGGAATACACAATGTTTCTGCAACTGATGAGAGACAAACAGAATGACCAAGGGACCGGACCAATGTTGTGATGGCGCATTCTGTAGCAGAGAGGAGCGGGGGAACTAAGAGATTGTTGACTTTGTATCACTGTTTATGCATGACTACATTAAATACTTTAGTGGTAAGCAATCTACCAGATAATATTAGGATTTTGCATAATAATAATAACAATAATAATAATGACTTGACATGTGGCCACCATTACTATTTAGTGATTAGCAGATTGTGTGATTATTTTTTATATACATGTCATTGATGAGCAGTTTGGGGTCAGCGCTACAAGCTGGCTGCAGACATCGCAATTCGAACCCATAACCTTCTTTACTGGGAGTAAAGAAGAACACCCCAACCATAACACTATCCTGCCCCCCCCACCCCACACACACACACACCTCTATAATTCACTCATCAGTATAATAAATCATGCACTAACTCATCTGGTCTGTAGTCCGGTATCGGCCGTGTGAGGGAAACACGGTCGCTAAGGTAACCGTTGTAGCCATAATACTGGAACTTGCGGAGGGCAGCCCTGCGGCTCTCAGGGCCGAGGTCGTGACCCCAGTGCAGAAACAGGGAGGTGGCGGGGTCAGAGGCGGGGTCTGAAAAAGAGTCCTCACTGTCCTTTACGGGGGCATCTGCAGACAGAGACAGAGACAAGGGAAATTCTGTGTTAATGAAAGGATTTAGTCATATTTTCAGGGAATTGGCCCAGATATATTCACATATACCATTTATCAAATTTCCATTAAATTCAAATCACTGATTTATCATTCTTAATATCAGTGTTTTTCAGTGTTTATTTTAACAACTCCTCATAAGCAATGCCTTATGGCAGCATTTCGACTTCCAAAATACAATCTAGCTATTTTGGAGCCAGAAAACAAAATAAAAAACACAAAAATGCCATTTACCACAAGGTATGCCCATCTGTTATCAACTAACTAAAGAAATAAATATAGAAAATCCTCTCCCTCTGGGGTGAAATAATAATGTTGAGCGCGGGGCAGACACAGACGGCCATTGTTAGCACAAATAACGCAGCCGAGCAATCACACTGCTGCTTCCTGCAGGGTGTAGATTGGATTTTAGAGAGCGCATGCCCCCAATAGCCCCAGAAGAAATCATTTAGTTTGTTTCTGCTTTGTATGTTACTTTACTGTGCTATATCTGCGTTAAGCAGCCTCCAGTGAGCTCGCAAGTGGCACAGCACATGAGGATCTCGAGGAAAAAAAGTTTGGATAGAAAATAATTCGCCAGCCAAACAAGACATTGTTGAGGTACTGCAAGCCATTTGGAACAGAATTCATATTGTGGACTGCAAGTGAATTAGATAACAGACAAAAAGTACGCCCACCAAAGAAGTGTTTCTCCTATTCCCAACAAACATAGATGCTGTGGCGCGAGCCTATATCGACCCACAGAGGAAATGGGGCCGCACATCGTGGAGCTACAGGCAAAAACACCAGTGGCCTGCAGCAGCCTCCCCTAGGTCAGGGCGGCGCAGCAGAACAAACGCAACATACTTCCAATCAAAGCATCGCTGCCAGCTGTATACGTAATGACAACTCCTGTGGGCAGGCACTGAGTTTTCAAGTCATTTGTTTTTTTTGTGTGTGTGGTGCATCTCAAAATAAGTCCATCTGGATGTTCTCCTCGAGGAGGAGGAGGAGGAGGAGGAGGAGGAGGAGGAGCTGTAGTTTGTCGTTTGGGGTTTTTTGTTCACGCCAAACCTGACATGTTTTGTAATTGACATATCAGGAGGACCAGGACTGTCTGTGCTCAACACAGCTCCAGGGCTCAGCGCACCTCACCTCCACAACAGGCAGCGCTAACAAGTTGGGAAGCTCAAGAGGTATAGAGAGAAGATGGGAGGCGTGCACCAGTGTCACTCACAATCAGCCGGTGTGTGCGTGTGCCATGCGTGTGCGTGTGTGTGTGTGCGTGCGTGTTTGGCAGGCGGTCGAGTGGAGATAAAGTGAGCAATTTAGTCTGTTGCGGATGAGGCCATTTGCGCGACTGCGTCAACCGTGTTTTTTGTAGCGCCATGTGATTTGCTTGTGCACGTGTATACATGTGCTTTGACAAGGCATTACGAGTAGTGTGTGTGTGTGTGTGTAAAAATGTGCATTCCTGCTCTAGCGTGGACAGCTTGTTATAATGAGTATAATAATAATGAGAAAATGTCTGGCAATAAACTTCTTCTGTAGTTGTGCTGGAATATTCAATATTCGGTGCCTGATTGTGTGAGTAGCCACCAACAACACGCTTCTGCAAATGCTGCAGTACAAGAAAGGGTGTGTGTGTGTGTGTGTGTGTGTGTGTGTGTGTGTGTGTGTGTGTGTGTGTGTGTGTGTGTGTGTGTGTGTGTGTGGTACATATTGCTCTACTCAGCATGAAAGCAAGGCCCACATACTTCTAGGTGTGACTTGTTGCCGACGTCTCCAAATGCATTAAAAAGCAATCCTCTCCTTCCGCTGCTCACACACATACATGGTGTGTCTGGAGGCAGAGGAAGTCAAGCCCTGTGGTGCCTCCTTACAGTGATGGTGACCGAAATGAAACATGTTTACAGAGAGGAGTACACAGCATCAACGTGTTTCTCTGCAGGTTTGCTTGGCAGAAAACACTGGTTGTCAGGGCAACAGGAAAAACATTGTCCCATCGTGATACACTGAAGAAATTAGCCAACTGCATGCGCCCCCAATCCCACATTTGTTTGTGGAATTAATTTATAATGTGACTTAATTAATCATCTTAATTATTACTCATGAACACAACAGAAACCCTTGAATGGGACACATGTAGGGCTGGGCAATATATCGACATTATGTTGATATCATGATATGAGACTAGATATCATCTTAGATTTGGGATATCATAGTATCGTAATATGGCAAGAGTGTTGTCTTTTCCTGGTTCTATTGGCTGCATTACAGTAAAGTGATGAAAAGTACTTGTGTCATCTCACTCACAATAAATCATACAAAGCAATAGCTTTAACATTTGAAAGAACAGCCATACAGCAGAGCAGAGATGGTCACCTTTCTTCATAAAAGATCTGATTTGGGCAGCAAGCACCGCAACATTAACTCTGCAGTGTTTTCCATCTTCAGAATATATTAATGAAAAGAAAAACAGGATTGGAAACTCCAGCAAGTTCATGGATTACATAGTCACTTTAATATTATTGTAATTAAGTTGTTAATTTATTGTTTTTAATAGAATAGTAGTTACATAAAATGGGCCGCCTCAATTGAGTAAATTGTATTTTAATTAAATACTGACCATTATCGGAAATATAAGAGTTATTGCAGTAGGGTAAACAACACACTAAACTCACAGTAAAAAAAAATCCCCTCAAGTAAAATAAAACTACACAAATCTTTGTTTGCAGTTTCAGTGTACTGCAATTTACTGCTGGCCTAAAATAACAACGCTCAGCAAAACAGACGCAAAGAGAAAGTGGACAGGAGAGAGATGGTGGTGGACTGGGCCTTCAACTATGATGAATGTAACTACACAGAGCAAAAGGTGCTCTAGCTGTTTCCCTTCATAAGGCAAATAAGCTGTGAAAAATGTGGCTAATTGATTACGCCCTGAGATTAAACTCCACTGATGTCTAGTGTAAAATGCCTGAACATTTTTCATTTGTATTCCATTTATTATGATTACGGTAAACAACATGGACACTTGGCTTCCAGCAGCACATGGAAACATGAACAAAACAAGGAATGCATAATGCATATGGCAAACTTAAGTCACACAGCAGTGCCTTAAACAAAACGGGACTATTTGAAACTTTTATTCTATCAACATGAAATCAAAGTGTGACTGGGCTTTTTGTCTCCCAGTCTGCCATAATGAGATGAGCAGTTAGGTAGCCCACTGTAGCCCTAGACGTCTGTAGCCCTAGACGTCCAAGTGTCACCGTGACAATGTGTTCCTTTGTTTTGTTGTGTAACTGGGCAAAATGTGTGCAGGAAGTAATAGTGTATCGCGGGTCAAGCACTTCACACATGTTCTTCAACCCCTGAATTCACTACCACAGAGAAGGGTCTCATATCTGCTGCTATCGCTGCGCTGATCTCTTTGGACCGGCTACCGGAATCAGCGGCATATTGATGCCTGAAGGATACGGGGATACGTTGTTGCCCTTTGTTTTCGCCTAGTCCCGCCGGTTGTCTCATCAACGTGTTCACTTGAGATGCGTTTGGACACCGTGCACAAACCACTTCATTGCTTCGCTGTGGAGAAAGCGCTGCGGCAACTTCAGGTAGGGGAGGGGCCATGCACTCGACCTCGCCGCAGTTTGCCGTGGACGGGTCTCACTTGTTCAACCGCGTATCAACTGAACGCGCCTTGGCTGGGGACTTTTTCTCGGGGAGGATGCTCAGACCCACCGTGGTGGTTTCGGAAAATCTCCATATTTCTGAGGGCTCAAGGTTGGCAAGTATGATGGAAATACACAACAGCTCGAGATTCCTAACTGGGTGCGTAACTACTTAATAATAATACGCAACTCATGGAGGTTATTATAGGTCATTTGGTCTGGAAACATAACGCCTGAGTTGTTTGTAGAGGGACCTGGAAATTGGACTATTAGGTTGTTTTGCTGGTTCATCAGGTTGTTAATAAGGAATAAGGACACTGTTGCAGGAAAAGCACTTTCACAGTTATCTCTCTCTCTCTCCCCCTCTCCCTCTCTCTCCCCCTCTCTCTCCCTCTCCCTCTCGTTTATTGTGTGCGTGTGTGTAATCTATCCCTTGATTGCAGCTTGACTGCTGCCAGCCAAGAACAGCCGTTTCTAAGATCAATACAGATAGTCTTAGCAGGTCTCCTCCTCCTCCTCCTCCTCCTCCCCCCCCCCTCCTCCTCACACTTCCCCTCCTCCACCACTCCCCCTCCTCCACCACACTCTTCCCCCTCCTCCACCACTCCCCCTCCTCCACCACACTCTCCCTCTCCTCCACCACTCCCCCTCCTCCACCACACTCTCCCTCTCCTCCACCAGACCGTCTCACTGCCAGGAGAGGAGCCGCTGGCTCGGCTAAACTAATTCTGTTAGGACCACTACCGATAAGCTTTCCCTGTCAACCCACGGAGATAGTGCAGGAAGGGGGAGAGGCAAGGGCTTTCCCTGGAGAGAAATTGGAAACCGGGCTTTTGTATGGAATTAAGACAAAGGGAGATACACAGAGAGGGAGAGAAGAAAAAGTTGTATTCATTACGCAATAATGGTATTAAGTTTCGTCTTTCTTTCCCATGAAACGACTTAAGACTGACCCCAGTAAAAGATTAGCGTGTAGGCAAGTATCGATGACACGAGTTATGGCTAGGTTTATCTTTTCCCCCTAGTTGCTCAACCCTATGGAATCACATTCAGTAGTGTTGATCGGTGTTGAACTGCAAATATATACTCCATCATGTACATCTTCATGTACACTTTTAAAAGGTTTAAACGTATATTATTACTAATAAAGATAATTGAGCATGCAACTTCAAGATAGAAGTGAACCCACACACAGAAACACACACACACACACACACACACACACACACACACACACACACACACACACACACACACACACACACACACACACACACACACACACACACACACACACACACACACACCCCTTCCTCCGTGGATTGAATATATGATTCAAATACAAAAGAAAACGTTCCCCTTCAGATGGATTCGTTTGTCACACTCAAGGTCGCCATGCATCGCTTGTTTGAAAATAAGCACTTTGCAGGTCACTGCACTGCTTGCGATAAAATATGCAGTGAAACAGATTGAAAAGAGAGGTTTTCATGGGTTTTCCCCCCCTTTTATCCCCAAGAACATGACATCTGCATTTGCAGTGGTGGCAAATGCACGGAGCAAATATGGTTGACTTGTTGAGATCCAGTCGCACACGTGGGCTCTCTAAAAGTACCAGGGTCAGCCTGGAGACACTGTGTTCTTACATTTAGCTGACAATTAGTACACAGCTGGAGGAGGGAGGGAGAGAGATGAGTATGACGATGATGGAGAGGGGAGAGAGATGAGGAGAGACCAGAGAGATGAGGAGAGACCAGAGAGATGGGGAGAGACGGGAGAGCGAGATGAGGCGAGAAGAGAGAGAGAGAGAATTAACTGTGAAAGTGCTTTTCCTGTACCAGTGTCCACAGAGAGACCACAGAGAGGAGTGAAGGACATGATGAATACATGAGAGACATGACATGAGAGGAAACGAGAGAAGAGGAGAAGAGATAAGATAACAGAGAACATGTTGATTGGAGAGGACGAGAGAAGAGGAAAGGAAAGGAAATGAGGAGAGAGGAGAGGAGAGATAGACCAGAAGAAGACATTGACAGGAGGGGAGAGGAAATGAGAAGAGAGAAAACATGAAGAACCTGTGGAGAGAAGAGAGGAGAGATGGGCGAGATGAGAGCAGAGAACAAGCTTAGCACCGAAGAAAAAAAGAGAAGGAGAAACATTTTTGAGCATGTTTACTTTGCAACTACCAGGGGGGTATTGCACAAAAGTCGGATAGGATAATTGAGTAAGCGCGACTTGGACTATCCTGCTAGGCGGTATCCTGGCTTATTCGGTTGCACGCTTGCCAATCCAGGATAAATAGGCCCGGCTCAGAGCTATAGAGAAACGTCAGGTGAAGCTAGAATAGACCTCGTGATCGCTCACAGAATCACCGATCGGAACATGGCGTTTCATACGTCACGGCCGCTGAACAGCTCCTTATTGGATACCCGACCCAAGCCCGACGGGACCCGAGGGGACCCGACGGGCCGGGTCGGGTTCGGACTCGGACTCGGTGACGTCTGTGCGAGTTGACATTTGAAATGTAAAACAGCGTATTCTGCATGGTAGCCAATGGGCTGTTTCACATGTTGCAAAGGTTCGATTGTGTGATTAAAATACATTTTATACATATGACATAAGCGTTGCGCTCATCTGTTTGTTGACATTTCCAAATGCGCTGCAGTTGCGTAATAAAAGGCGGACTTTCATAAACACAAACGTAAATGTGTCATAGTATGAAAAAATATAGACTTTAACTGTGTTGGCCTGAGTAATAACACTTAATCAATATAAAAAACAGCCAACAGATTTAAATGAAATGAGAAATGACTATATATGTAATATTTTAATTCGGGATAATTAAAATGATGCAACATACTTAGAAAGACCATGCACATGCTGTAAAACACATTAATTCCTCACAGGATTGACGGTGTAAATACAGGTGAAGCACTAGGATTAAGCTTAGCCTGGCTGTTAGCCTGGTCGGGAGCAGGCTAACTGTGGAGAATAAATCACCATGGTAACTCAGCCGGGAAAAGTGTGAGCTGCTTTCATGCAACCGACTTGAGGCTAAAATGTAGCCAGGATACCTAAATCCGTAAACAAATCCCGGCTTAATCCCTTATCCTACTTTTGTGCAATACCCCCCAGGTGTCAACAGAAAGTCAAATAAGATCTCTGTACTTTTGTTTGTGCTATGGATCCTCTCCACTAATGCACATAAAATAAGCAAATATATGTTAGTGATGCAGGCCAAAAGTTAGACCCACTGCACTTAATAACAGAGCAAACCCTGAACACTGCACTTAAGCACTTTGGATGTACAAAATGTATGATTTAGCACGGTTTAATTCAGATGTGATTGGCTGTAGTAACCACAGGCTGCCCTGGTTGGCACCGTGCAAGGTTCAGACGTATTGGTCCTGAAGTCTGGATGGCAAGGGGCTCCCCACATACAAGGCACATGCAAATACTGAAGCCAAGGAGGGGTACGGGTACTCCGTCCCATTTTGTCGTATTTCTTTCACCCCTCTGTCTCCGTTCAGAGGGGTCGCCTCCAAACGGAGTGGTAGGGGGAGCGAACGTATTGGGACAGGGCTTAAGCCCAGAAGCACACGGAGCTCGAATTTCGGTTCACATTGTGACCCAAAAAAATAAGTGAATCATAAGAATCATATTGTTTGAGCGGAGCAAAGCACACAGAGCGTGAATGTAGCGGGGCTGCATTTGGCTCCTTAGTATACGGACTCGATTTTGGACACAAATTCAAAATCATGATTTTGCGTCTGTCCGACTCGGCCGTGTGCTTTGGGCTTTAACGTCATCGTCTGACACTATGCAGATTTGCAGAGATAAAGCCGCTGCGACATGGCCCTCCCCATCACGCGTGCATGCCCAGGTGCACAGTTAGGGTGTATGCAACTATGCCTGAATTATGTCTTTCATAACGCGACCTGCCAGACGAGGGACGTCTCATCATTTGGTTTAATAAGCATTGTGATGGTGTTGGGCATCAGGTGTGCGTGTGTTTTGTAATAATTGGATTGCATGTGGAATTGAGAGGGTGGGCGCTGCTACCGAGTGTGTGTGTGTGTGCGCGCGCGCAGTGTCGTGCATGCATGCATATGTGTCTGCACATGTGTGCGCATGTGTGTGTGCATGTGTGTGCATGCATGCGTGCGAGTATGTGTGTGTGTCTGGGAGTGGATGTACATAAATCTATGCAGTACCTTGCTGGTTTGTAGGCCTTGGGTTGTGTCTGTGATCACAAAGGAGAGTGGGGCAAGCGGGGTTGAGAGCTGAAGATGTAGGGGGGGGGGGGGGGGGGGGGGGTTATGAATGAGCTGGGGGCAGCACTGTGTCCTTGACCAAGAAAGAATTCTCCACAGAAAAGTGGACTTTCCATGACTACGATCCTCCCTGGATCCTTGGTTCAGGGACGTGACCATCAGCTAATGGTTAAAACATCTAGCATGAGCTAGCTACAAAATCCACCAAAAACACACAATTAACGCTTCACAATGGAATTCAGTTATTGCCTGAATGCCTGGGCGCAAAAAAAAGTGATTGCGTTGCTCCTTTGACAAAATAATCAGCAGCAGAATGTGTGCATTATGTCATTTTGTGCTCCGGTTGGAGTTACTATTTTGTTATGCTGTTAAATTGCGTCACACACACACACACACACACACACACACACACACACACACACACACACACACACACACACACACACACACACACACACACACACACACACACACACACACACACACACACCGCAATGCTGTCACGAGATGCATGATGACATACACCATCTAATGAGGAGGTAACTGTCTCCCAATATGAACTGATATGACGATGCCGACAAAATGGATTTAGCTGTCAGGGACACGAGCAAATGGGACGACACAATACCTTGGAGATCCGTCCTCACCCAGAGTGTCACTGTTAAGCAACATGAGGTTATTCATCCCCCCCCTCTCCCCATCTCCCTCCAAATCCCTGTCTCTGAATAGACCAAAACACGTAAGCTTGATATTAATACCAATTTAAAATCAGCCTCACTTATAAGGCCACAAATGATTTAAAAACATGAAAACCCCCATTTAACAAACTAATACTAAACTAAAACTTCTGTCACAGCGTTGGACAAAAGCTGCTGAGGTATTGTGTGTGTGTGTACATAGAGGATGTGACTGGACAACCAATACATGACACAGATGCATAATATGCAGTAATATGTACACCCACACACACTGAATGAAGCACAAATAAAACCACACACACACACACACACACACACACACACACACACACACACACACACACACACACACACACACACACACACACACACACACACACACACACACACACACACACACACACACACACACACGAAAGCAATGACAACTTAAGAAATGAGCAGAGACAAGAAAGGGAGAGAAAGAAAGAGAGGGACGTAGAAGGAAGAGAAGCTGGGTGATCAGGGTGACTACTCACATATCCGAAGGATTAATATTTAATTTCTTTCTGCCAGCGAGACACATTAGCAGACCATCTCTGAGGGGAAGCCGTGTCCACTGGGGATATAGGAATTGGTTTGCATAGCAAGGGGACAGTAGCAGGAGGATGCGCTGGGTTCTGGGTCTGCTGTCACAGAGAATGAATTGAAAAGCCTCTGGTCCGTCGTGTTTAGAGCTGCGCTTCTCACACTATGTGGGATGGGAGTAGAAGGGAGAAACCGGGTCTTAATCCATCTTGTCTAAACCCTACGGTCCAGCAAGCATCGCTCCCACACACATACACACACACAATAATAATCCAAATAAAAAAATAAAAAAAGTATAATAAACATGAAATATCATTAGTCATCTAAAACAGAGCTTTATACTACCCATAAAAACAACATAGCATAGGTGCAAAATAAACTAACAGCATACAAACAGCAAATGCTACTGAGGCCAAAGACGATAAAATAAAATGTCACAAATAATAGCAACGAATGGGGAACATGCAAAAAACAAAATGACTCAAGTGGGCATACAAATGTCTTTCATACAGTACTGTCATAGCTTCAACCCCCTCAACCCCCCCCAACAAACACGACAACATCAAGGTCAGAACGCATCAGCAGGACGTGTAGCACCACACACACACACACACACACACACACACACACACACACACACACACACACACACACACACACACACACACACACACACACACACACACACACACACACACACACACACACACACACACAGAAACAGGACACATTATCCTGTGAATCTGCTGGTTTTTATATAGAATCTTTATTTGTTTGACTGTTGGACTGTCACCTGAGCTGTCGAGTGGAAGGGAGAGAGGGGGAGAGAGGGGGAGATAGAGAGTGAGATGGGAGCGAGATAGAGAGCGAAATAGATAGAGCGAGAGAGACAGGGAGAGGGTGGGTGGTACAAAATAGCCAAAGACTCACTTCATTAATAATTAGGTGGAGTCGCCGCTAATGAGTTTGTGGATGTGAGACATTACTGAAAGCCTGTGGCAACACCATGCCAAGCACCCCTCACTAAATCTACTATACACACAGTGTAAACACGCACAATACATACAGAAGATGAACACAATAACACAGGAAGAAAAAAACACCTTATAAAACTGTGCCCTGCATATTTGATGACGACATTTGAATACATGATTAATCTTTTTAACATGCTGGCGGAAACAGCAACAACAACAGCATCGACAACAACAACAAGAAATGCTGTGCTTTGGCAGTGGGATATTACTGCATGAATTTCAGTTGAAAGGTTAGTGTGACATTTTGAAATCTGCCCTGTTGTTCATCTTCCCCAGGGACCTGTCAGTTTGTGGGAAGACAGTTTCTACAACCTGACAATATTTTGCCCCCTTGCTCTGCTTTTCCTGAAAAAAGACACAAGTGCCCCCTGCACGGAGGAGAAAATGTCGGGGGGGAAGTTCTGCTGGGAATTACAACATAAAAACAAATAAAGGAAAATACAGGGTCCTCCTCCTCCTCCATCACATGACATGCATGTGTCTTCTGCCATTTCTGAAATGTGTCTAAGTGAATTGGCCCTGGCAGTCAATCTGTCACCTATGACCTACCCTCAGTCAGCATGGCACGGACCTAAAGACCACACAGAGGAGGGAGAGGAGAAAAGGAGAGGAGACGAGAAGCAAGGAGACAAGAGAAGAGGAGATGCATAAGAGAAAGAAAGAGAATAAAATTAAATACAAAGAAAGGACAAGAGAAGAGGAAATGTGGAGACCATTAAGGGAGGGGCGAGGAGCAGTGGGAGAATAGCCCGGCGAGAACAAGGAGAAGACCAGAGCCGTGAAAAAAAAAAAAAAAAAGAGTTGGCAGGTAATAAAAGAGGAAAACATTGTCGAGAAGAGGGAGAAGAGGAGCTCAAGAGGGAATCAGAGAAAGCAGGGAGGGCCAAGGCATGCGGGGGGACTATAGAAATTATGCAATCCGATGGAGATAGGGGAGACAGGGAACAGATCTAATCTTACATGACCAAAGTGCCTCCGGCGTCCGGAACCCAAGGACTTCTCGGCATGACTCGTACGACATGACGTACGCTCGGGAGATGTACGACCACAATGAACGCGCAGCGCTCCGGCGGAGATCTCATAAGGTCAAACAACAACCTACAGCCCAAGATAAGGAGGTCTATTATTCCCGTATTCGGTTTGGTCGCACCAAGTAGTGCATCAGTAGCGGCAGGGTCGACGACTGTGCAAGTATAAATAGGTATACAATACGCGTCTTTTCATATAGATCTTCAAAGACATCGTTGCTGCTCTCCCATCTGCGTGCCGCCCCCCCCCCCCAATCACACCATCCCATGCAACGACAGACAAGCTCTCATTCTCATTCATCCAGTGTGTAGTGCCTTGAAGAGGGAGACTGCATGTAAGTATGCTAACTAAAGTTTGATTTATATAGCACTTTTTAAAAACACACAGCACTCAACGCACAGTTGAGTGCTTCACACACAGACGCGAAAAAATATAAATGAATAAGTAAATAAGATAAAAACAAATTACAACTTAAAAGACAGCACAATGAGAGACAGAGCAAACGAAAACAAACCAAAAGATTAGACAGGGATGGAGATTTATAGAAAGGCTTGCCTATAAAAATGGGTTTTTAGATTATTTTTTCCATGTGCTGCTGCTCCAGGGCAAGGGCAAGTGTCTTGGCTCTCTTTCCCTCATGCACATGTTGTTCTGTGCACAGAAAACACAGCCCTGTGTTGATTTGTCTCTTCCCCTCCCTGCCCTTTCTCTCCCGCTCCGTCCGTCTCTCGTCACTCTCTCAGTTATGTCGCGGTTCTTTTGGTTCCCTCTCATCCGCTGTTTGTCTTGCATTACTGTTTCTTCTCGCTCCATCTACCCCAAGCCTCACTTTGTTTGTCTATTTTGTGTGTGTGTGTGTGTGTGTGTGTGTGTGTGTGTGTGTGTGTGTGTGTGTGTGTGTGTGTGTGTGTGTGTGTGTGTGTGTGTAAGAACCTTCACAAACTGGTTGGCAGAGACCTAGGAAAATATTATGTTACACCCGTTTTCTGTACATTTCTCTTAAGTCTTATTTTAGTAACACCGACCGAATGGCATAGATCACTATGTTGAAGATCATACAAGACATGTTACCATATTTAAAGAAGGGAAGGGAAAGATTGCAATACCAGACACTTAGTGGGGGCCAATAAAGTTAGCAAAATAATAATGATACTACCAGAATATTTTTGTTCAACCATGATGTACGTGAATCACACATGTGAAATAATCCATTCAGATTTTGGTCAAAATGTATTTAAATTGAGTTAATTCAGTTCAATTTGCCATTCTAACTGTCCAGCACATTACTTTCAGCATATTTTACTTTGCTTTTTCCTCTCATATGGAAGCAGAGAGGCTGCATGTGACTTAATTTCCATGTAAGCGGTAGCAGCCAGAGGTAGCCGTTATGGCTAATTAACCTTTTTGGCCACCATTTCCATTAGAGGGGAGGCCCTGAGGGAGGGGAAGGGAGACCCAGCGGAGGATAATCTGCCCGGGCAGATGGAGGGCCCCAAGACCCCCATCCAGCACAAGCCCACCGCCAGCAGCTAGCGTGCAGGGCTGAAGCGCCACAGAAGTGGATTCAGGTTGAAAGGATTTGGAGTGTGAGGAAGCGGAAAATGACGATGCAGGTGTGACAGAGTGAGAGAATGAGAAACCATCCTGCAAGGTAGGAAGAGAGGGAGTGACCATGAGATGGGAACGAAGGTGGCGGCTGCAGGTACCAGGCGATTAATTCGGCCATTTTTCCCTGGAATCCAAAAGGGGTCAACATGGGTCAGGCCCCCCCCCCCCCCTAATCCGCCTCTTTGCCATCCTACACTCTCGTTCCTTTCAAAATAAATGCGTGGGACACCTGCAGATGTTTTGCCATAAATCATAGCAGTGTATTATGCATCACCCCACTAATTGGCCCTGTCAACAACATCCAAGAAATTATGTGTTGGGCAGAAGCTGTTCAACACAGTAGAGCAACAGATATTAGTATTTCATTATGAGGTACAATGGCTGCCACTTTGTATGAATGGTTCAACTTGTCTCGCCCATTTAGAGTGAAGGTTATAGCATGAAAGCCACAACCACAAATAACAGCTTTCTGTTTTTTTGTTCCCATCTTTTCAGTTTCTCTGTGTAGAGAAAACAAACTGTTTTGGGGCTGGTTAGGAAGTAAAGATCTTCCATGCCATTATAACCGCGCGCACACACACACACACACACACACACACACACACACACACACACACACACACACACACACACACACACACACACACACACACACACACACACACACACACACACACACACACACACACCTTAATCTATGCATTTTTTTAATCAAATGAGACAGGTGGCATATTGGGCTTGCTTACAGAAGCAGATTAAGCAGATTGCTTACAGTACATTCGTTTGTATTAATACCATAAAGCTCTATTAAGCTCTGTGTGCATGTGTGCGTGTGTGTGTGTGCGTGTGCATTTCCATGTGTCACTGAGTGAATTTGCAGCAGTCCTTACGGTGTTTTAGCTCCGAGTGCGCCAGTCAGGGCCAGGGCTATAAACCTTCCCAACCATGACCAGGGACTTGTGGACTTTATGGGACAGAAGAACAGCAACGACACCAACGCATCCCCCTGTCACCATCCCCCTATCCCGACCTTGTGGGCTAGGACCACATAAATGGACTTGATTTATTCCCCCTCTTCTTGCTCCAAACATACTTACCTGATTGTTTGTCTATTTATCTAAAAGCCAGGTAAAATAAGGAGCAAAGTCAACAAATATGTGCCAGAATGGTGAGATATATATATATTGTGTATTCGTACATGAAAATATACTTTATATATAAATAAATACAAATGAAGCAATGTAATATTGTTTAGATTAAAGGGGCTGTAGACAACTTTTCATCTTTTCCCATCCTAGCTTTTCAAAGTGGTATTATTTTTTAAAAACGGATCGCTTTCCGTCTTCTCAAAGTCTGGGGACCACAAACAACACAAGACGCGCATCTGCTTGGAAATCTCAGCGAAAGAAACGATCAGCACTTATAAACACTTATAAATAATAAAGAAAGAAGCATGTTCACGGAGGAGGTAAAGTGAAATTGGCATCATTTTATTTGGGAACAGGCAAAAGCTATTGTAATGATGTGCATTGCATAGTAACACCATAGTTGGAGTATTATTCGCACAAACAAATATCGGCAGCAGGGGTTGGCGTCGGGGTGGAGGGGGGAGTAGAAGAAAACATTAGGAGGAAAACACCCGGTGGCCGAATTGCATAGTGAAAGCGAGGCTTATAGGGAAGCTAAGGGAACCAATCTAAACGCCGATGGTGTCATTATTCTGTAGCCATTACACTGTGCAATCAACATTTACTTCATATTGGTACGTTAAAGCAAACAAGTTGTCTACAGGACTTTTAAGTGTTGATGGCATAGCATGATCCTCTTCCATTTGAGTTGTCACTGAAGAATGCAGTTTTTGTTGTCCTGTAATGGTCAAAGTACTCGTGATAGGTATAAAACACAAAGCTAATGTTGTCCTGTAATGGTCAAAGTACTCGTGATAGGTATTAAAACACAAAGCTAATGTTGTCTTGTAATGGTCAAAGTACTAGTGATGGATATAAAACACAGTTAATGTTGTCTTGTAATGGTCAAAGTACTCGTGATGGATATAAAACACAAAGCTAATGTCCTGTAATGGTCAAAGTACTAGTGATAGATATAAAACACATAGCTAATGTTGTCCTGTAATGGTCAAAGTACTAGTGATAGGTGTAAAACCAGAGGGGAACCGTCAGGGAGGGCCTAAGATATTCTAATATTATTTTATGAATTCATAATTTGACAAACAAGATCTAAACAAATTTTTTTTGGAGGAAATGAACCCGTCAAACCTGCCTATTCAATTTGTGTTGGAATGTGACTCTGCAGTTGTTGGGAAGAAAATGCAGTGCAGCTCTGTGATTGGTGGTTCCGCTATAAATTTGACAGAAGGTTGAGTAATAGTAATTCAATGAGAGACTAATTTCAAATGACAGTAAAATTGACCACCCATGTCTTCCCTCTAAATGGGTGGGCTTTATTATTGCTAACTTTATGACAACTTCCGCTGTGAGGGACACAAATTACAAGCTAATAAACTAGCTAGCTAGCTTATGGGGCATGACTTGGTTTACTTCATGATGGCAGCCGCCGTGAGTAACGTAGCCGCTAGTAATGACGACGTAGTTTCTGACTTATCGTCTACGCCGTTTTCTGGGATAACTTTTAATAAAAATGTGTGATGATGTGATTATTTGTCAGGGGGATTTCCATTTTGCATAAGAGATAGCTGTTTTTAGTTTTGGTGATAACTCTCACTCTCTCCGTGCCGTTTGCTTGTTGCATCGCTAAGGCTGGACTAGACCCTTTCACAGTAACACAGGAGTACCTCATCACATTAACTATGGGTGCTTTCCATTTAGGTATGGCAGTGCACCAGTACAGACACAACTAGTCCAGTCAATATACAATGACCATGCTGGTGCTGCGACGGACATAAATAAAACCAACCTAATATTAAAACGACAGGAACAGGAAGTTACCTGTGAAAAGCGGTCAATACTATAGAGTATTGAACTAAGCTGGAGGCTTGAAAGCTAAGCTGGTGGTTTGCTTTTTTCCCGACGGGGGGGGGGGGGGGGGGGGGGGGGGTCAGAGGGCCAAGGTTTAAGAGTCATGGTTCGCTACTGTGTAAAACACATAACTAATGTTGTCCTGTAATGGTTAAAGTACTCGTGATAGGTGTAAAACACATAGCTAATGTTGTCCTGTAATGGTCAAAGTACTCGTGATAGGTGTAAAACACAAAGCCGATGTTTTCCTGTATGGGTTGCAATGGTCACAGCACTAGTGATAAGTGTAAAAGCCATAGGCAACAGCTAGCGCAATGATTCACTCAGTGGCCCGGTGACTTCAGAGGCCATAAGAGCGGTAAAGCTGGAAGCACCTCACATTGCTTAGAGTTAGGGAATGAAGAACATGGTTTATGATTTAATTACCGTAAATATACCATGACTGCTCTGGAAAGACGTACTTCCATGCATGTATGACTGCAGTCCCCCCCCCACCCCTACTTATGATAGCAATATCATTTTGCATGCCTATGAGGGACCTCATATACGATGCCCTTAATTCTCAGAAAGCTCACTTGTAGCAGGCGTCCTGGTGCCTTGGGCCGCCTGCGGCTGCTGCTGGGCCCGGCTGACGGTAAAAGACAGAGAGAAGAGAATTAAAAGAGACAGCAACAGGATGAACAGCGAGCGAGCAAGAGAGAGAGAGAGAGAGAGAGAGAGAGAGAGAGAGGAGAGAGAGAGAGAGAGAGAGAGAGAGAGAGAGAGAGAGAGAGAGAGAGAGAGAGAGAGAGAGAAGCAAATGAGAAAAAGTGACAAGTGACAGAGCAGACGGTGAAAAACGAGAGACAGCGAGAGAAAGAGAGAGTTTCCAGGTCATTGCTGCCTATCTGCAGAGGGATAAGGATTATGGTCAAAAATATTAAATGCACAGATGGCTGGATGGGGACACATGTATGCTCACACACACACACACACACACACACACACACACACACACACACACACACACACACACACACACACACACACACACACACACACACACACACACACACACACACACCAAAGCAGACATCAAAAAGCCTTTGACATGTCACACTTAACTTATAGATAGAACAGTGTGTTTCTCTGCCAACATTGCTTCAAAAAAACCATGGCTAATTACCTGTTTACAGCTGCAATTATGGGTAGTGACACACTCAGATTAATCTATGTTGTTTCTCCTCAACAGAATCAAAACCAGAATAATATGAATAGTTGATGAAGCCTTGCTGCCAGGGTTGCTACCAGTACCAGCAGCAAACATCTGTTGTCAGGCAAAAGACGGGAAAGGTCTTCGACACAAATTCGATTGATCCTTGTTCGTGACGGAAAGACACGTATCGTCTCTCAAAAGGGTAAAGTTGATTTTAGGTAATTCATTGGTAGTTCTGATGTCTCACAAACTAACGGCTCCATCCAGTTTGTCTCTTACAAGACCGCTGCTTTGTTACCATGTCAGACAATTTAACTTCTGGGCTGAACGATTCAACTATTCTCTCAAAACTAAAGCATCAGTGCTAAAATATACTTAAATTACCATTTTTTAAGTGTGCATTAATTTCATGATTACATTATTTACCTTGTCCCATTTCTTATTTCACCGAATTTAAATTCCCAGCGGGGCATTGTGTGCGTACTACAATGCTGTCTAACAAATCCTCCCAATGCATTTGTTCAAACATGGTGCAGAGCAGAAATCCTTGTGGGAGATGTGAGAGCAGCGCACCTCTGCTTTCTCTGCTATACATGCTCTATTCTGACTCAATGAGATTAAGGCAGAGCAGCAGGGACATTCATTTTTTTTTTAATGCTTTTCTCTCCCTTTTTCAAATGTTCTTTGTGCTAATTCGGCTCCCCCTCATGTCACATTTGTTCTCTCGGGGATAAGCGAATGAATGAAGGTGAGTGAATCATCTTTCAATCCGTCTGTATTTCCTAACTTTACTAGTCATCCCCCCCCCCCCCCCCCCTCTTTACTGCTGTAAAACACAAAAAACAGTATCCCATCATTCTCTTTTTCCCTCGGTTTTCCTCCGGCTCTCCCCCCCTCTTTCTCTCCATCTCCATCTCACGCCATATCATCCTAAGTCCTAATTCTGCTCCCTTCGCTATTGGTACCTTCCACTCTGAAGCTTGCGCCTCAGTGGCTGCCAGGTTGTGACCTCGGCTCCTTGGGACAAACTAGCTACTTGTGAGGGGCCGAGTGAGGGACACCAAGACCCCAATCTCCGCTCTCTCCCTCCGTTCTCTCCCAGGCTAATCTGGTTGATCTGCAAGAATGACCAGAGGGGAGGCCGATTCCAGCCACAGACTTGAAAATGTACATCTTCTTGTTTTTTTACAGTGAGGCCTGTATACATTATATTTTTATAGAGTCCAGTCTGGTCTGGCATATCCATAAAATATAACTTAAAGGGAAAGTATAAGGGATAAAGGAAATAAATGGGACCTATAATACTTATATAGTATGATACTTATGTGAAAATGCAAAGAAAAGATTTGGAAGAAAATCATATTAGCGGGGAATATTTTACCCTCTCTCTAATGAAAGGAAAATGTAAGAGGAGAAATCAATACGGAAAAGTCCATTAGAAGGTTTCATATCAGGCGACAATTTTATACAGGATATAATATTGCCCTTATATAAAAAGGAAACATTGTTCAACAAGACTTCGCTTATCAGCTTCATTTTGCCTGTGATGTTGTTTCAAGTGCTCTTCTTTACGATTTGCCTCAGACTGCAAATGCAGGCTTTGCGGCTTTGTATATTTATTATTCCAGCGAGGTCCAAGGGCAAAAGAAAAATCCATCCCAACCATTACCAATAATCACCTTTTGAAACCGTCACCTCTGACCTCTGATTGATCCATTTGTGCAGAAACCTCGTTCTCATGTTGAGGCATAACACACACACACACACACACACACACACACACACACACACACACACACACACACACACACACACACACACACACACACACACACACACACACACACACACACACACAGCGGATTGAGTAATTGGCCCGTGTGACCCGACTATAACCGCGGGTGTAGGCGGTTGGGAGTCAGCCTTATTTCGGTATAATATGAAGGTGATTTGCGGGCGGGTTAGTTTAATTCAGCTTCTTCATTTCTTGCCATCAACTATTTCCTGTAGGCCTATGCCACGCTACGACATATATTAATATATATATCATTTATTTATTATTTATATTTGACCGATAACCAACGTTAACCGGTCAATAACCGTTAACCGATAAGTAACAATTCTGCTATAAAAAAAATGGATGAACGTCGGTGGAAAGGAAGGCTGGCCCGAATGCATACTTTGAAATTTCAAGCTTCCGGCAATTGTTACATTTATGAAGTTATATTCGAATAGTTAAACACCTAAACCTGTTGAAATCCAGCAGTGTCTGAGTTTTGTCATGTGCCGACTAGCTATGTGAAGCCTGTCTGAGCATGTGCCCCCAGCATTAAATAAAACAGATTTATTACAACTAACTATTGATATCAGCTATGAAAGCACTTGGTTACCATTCACTTATAGCAGGCCAACATGCTATCGGTTGTTTTAAAGTGCTCAAATCTTGACAGCTGTCGGTCTTGCTGTTTCTCAAAGTGGTCCAATGTACTAGTGAGTGTAAGGATTACCACTCGGGGAACATAATCTCCGTTGAGAGGAAAAAAGCCGAAGCTTCTACTTGCTAAAAGCCTGGATGTATATGGCTAAACGATAATAACAGAGTGCCTTAAAGGTCCTGTAGACAACTTTTTTGCTTTAACGTATCAATATGAAGTAAATGTTGATTGCACAGTGTAATGGCTACAGAATAATGACACCATCTGCATTTAGATTGATTCCCTTAGCTTAGTTCCTTTAGTTCTCCATTATAGACACGATGATAGATGAATGAATAAACTCAGTTTTCCGCCTAATGTTATTTATAGTTCTATTTAGTTCTTTTTTTACCGTTTAACAGATAGTGTAAATCGGTCAAAAATTATATTGTTGTTAATGTTAACATCCCTAATTTACATTACATGCACATTGTATTAAGAATAACATTATAGCCTAGGTCTATGCCTAGTATTCGTTATTTATGTTCACATGCAAATGGCTTGCAAATTTGCCGTTGTAATATTTCAGCTGGTCTCTGTTTTCTGTTCAATAACATTTTGCCTTAATGAAGGAAGCCTATTATGCTATAAAGTCAAACATCACTATACATTTGGTTGTTTGGTTCATTAATCCAAATGCATTACCGATAATAGGCTGCACTCACATGCATGCTGAAAAGGTTGGCAACAAGTTAGGCAAATTCTCTGATTAAATAACAGCTTGAAATTGGTTGTCTGCAAATCTCCTTCATATGAATACAAATTATTAATAACAAAGCAATTGTAGTTTTTAGCAGCACACACACACAACGCGCAAAGCTACGGCCTCAACTTGCTCTGCCATCTCAATTAATAATATAATAGCCTTAGTGGGCATACATTCGACTAATTTCAAGACTTTCATTTAATCTTTTGAAGAAAAACAGTTCAGTAGTGTACAACTTTGAACATCCCCCTGCTAATTCCTCTACTGTGGCAACCGCTTTTAAAGCTCAGCATGGAAGGAGATGAGGAAACACAACAAGGGAACTGAATTAAAATACCTGAGGACTTTAATTCTCTTTGTGTGGGGAGCTGAACTGGAAGAAAGGAAGAGCTCCCTTCCCAGCAAGGTTTCAGTCCTTAAGTCATGTTCTTACAGGCACTTTTGTTTAGTTAAACCAGCACAAAGGGCTTTTTGGGTGTCTAATCGACGCATGTTTTTTGTTTTTTCATAAAGCATATATGTTGCATTAAATTCATTATAATCAATATGTTCCTTCAATATCACTTAGTAATTGCTACTTTCACGGCAGTTTGGCTCCTGTCATTGGTCGGCTCATGTCAACACCTAAAGATTTCAAAAAAACTTTGCAGCTGCAGCAGAGGTTGCATGTAGGCCAAAGGTTTCCACAGGCCAAATGCTTCAAAAGTATGGGAATACTTTAAATTAGCGACAACGAAACGGCTGTTTGTTCGCTGTGCAAAATGTCTATGGCATTTCACAGCAGCACTACTGCCATGCGCAAACTCTACCATTGTTTTCCTATGGTACAGCGCGCCTGTGCCGAGCTGCTTTCTTTCGATGTGCCTCACGTTTTTTGACCGTGCATAAAAGCCTATTTCAACTTTGGGCGCTGGGTAGGGAGAGCTTTTGCCAATGTGGCCGATATATATGCTCATTATGAGTCATAATCACTCGTTTGCCTGCTACCTTAGATTTTTTCAATGAATGAGTGTTGATTAGAACATGTTTAGGCTAGAATCTGGGCTTGTTCTACGTTGATTGACAGTATGTGACGTTTGGATGGGTGAATTGGGGTCATAGGGACACTTTGTATTTCTGCCTATCCTATCCATCCTATTCCTAGGATGTTTCCTAACCATATGAGAAGGATATAAGGTTCTGTCATAATCCTAGGATGTGCAGCATACTCAATTGTGTAACCTGGTCCAAAAAATAAATAAATGGAAATGTTTGGGTAATTGGGACGGCACATTTGGTTGATTGGGACAGCATATTTCATCATTGATTCAGCATTTTCCTTTCACAGCATTCAACATTGCATCTTTGACATTTCCTGTTATTCATAATGAATAAAGACTGATGTACTTTTGAACTTGTATTAATGTAAGCATTTTAGTGTTGTAGCTTCACTCTTCCACACCTTTGAGAGCAGAGGCAGGAGGCAGAGGCAGGCTGCAGCCTTTTTTTTTTAAACCATTCTCTCTAGTGTAGACCCTGCCCTCCAGGTTCCAATGATTCGTTAAGCTCTTAACGAACGCCCTGGAGAATGGGACTTGTGTGTGGAGGGAAGCACACAACCTGCACATGTTATTCATGAGCAAGGAACTCCATGTTGAACACATGGTTGCTGTGCCCATCAAGCAGGAGCACAGGTGGACGGGGGTCTTCTTTGGGCAGGGAAGCTATGAACAGCTTCCCCCAGTCCAAAAACAACTCCGAGGTGATCCACCCATTGTCTGAAACTTTGACAAGGGTGTTGTTTGGTGCCTCATGGTCCATACACCAGCCCGGAGCCTTTTGCCCAATATAATGAGTAGTGGCCCATAATCCCCATGCAGCGTTGAGACACGCAAGCAGTGTTGTCGTTTCTCCCCTCTCATTGGCTGTGATTTCAAAGCAGGTGGATTCAACTTCAGCCACCAGTCTAGTAGTCCTGTAGGCCTGTCTTATCACAGTTCCAAAAGTGCCCTGGGAGGTCCTGGATCCAGAGCTCATTAATAATTTCTGTGTATGAAGTAAACCACTTTTGGACAGTAACAGGGTTAAAACAGGCTGCAGGGAGCAGAGAGCGCCTCTGGCTCCCTCATGCTAAGGCTTGGGTTTCTCCTTAGGAAGCCAGTAGCGACCTACCTTTCTAAGGGCAATCACTTTGATTCCATTGGCTTCTGCATATTGGGTACCATTGGCTTACTCTCTCTTTCCCTGACTCTCTCTTCTACTTGACAATGGACTAACCAGGGTTAATAAGGAGTGGATTAAGAGGTCAAGGCAAAACTAAGTGTTAGGTTAGTCTGGTGGTGAGTGTGTTAAACTTTACACATGGTGTGCCAAAACTCTGGAAAACAGAAGTTAATATATCGTTATGAGGTGCTGCAATTAGGATAGCTCCACTGGCCATGATAGAGGCAGTTAATTATTGGAAACCTAGAAAATAGAACGTAAAAGAGGTAACTACAGGCCTATATTTCTGCCAGGTAAAATGTTTGTGTTTGCATCTTTATGATTTCACCATTTTTAGCTAACGTTAGCTACAAATTATAAGGTAGTTTTACTTGTTCCATTATCTTTGCCATCATTTTTCATATCATTGTCTGCCTTTGAGCATAACCAACATATACAATTACTACATTACTAGTTATGACTAGTATGTCGATGAAGGGTTCTCCATTACAAAGCCTTTTAAAACTGTCCCAATCGCCCAAAACCATGCCGTGAAAAAAAAGAAGATACATTGTCAAAGTTTTTATTAATTTGGTTACACTAGTACATCACATCCATGGTTCCATCAAAAGTTTGTGAAGTATATTAGCTATGACAAAAACAAATGATTTTCACTCATCAGGCACTAAAATAAAGGCTGTGCCATTTGACCTTATGTCCCAATTATGGCGTCTGAAAGTGTATTTTTTTTTAGTTAGAACGATATTGGATATTCAACAGATATTCACACTCCGAATTACAGTGATCTGATGCGGGGAACTAAAGACACGATCGCATCTATGAGTGATTGCGTAATTAACCTGATACGTCTGACTTTACAAAAAGTTCCCAATAGATATAACATTATAAGTGCATCCCGGTAGCTCTACAACAGGAATGGTATTGTATCATCATGAAATGAAGATATCGACTTATGGTGATACCCAGTTACATAGTATGAATTAATTATGATGAGAAGATATGCCCTTAAATGAGGTTTGAAACATCAGGGAGAAAGAAAAACTAGTTGAAAAACTAGTAGTCCGATACCTAACTTTAAATTTCCATATACATCAATGTAATCATCCTCAGTTTGAGTGTTTAGAATGGTATTTTTAATTCATAAGCACATTGGGATATATCGACATCGCGTAAATTCCCCATAATTATTCTGACAATACATTTTTCCCTATCGCCCAGCCCTACACACAGACTGTATAAAATACAGGTGACTTTCGATGTGTACATTGGTGGAAACTATCGCAGACTTAAACAAAAAAACAAGTACATGAGTACTTGTTGAGATTTGGACCGTGTATTCAATTACAATTTTACCCCCAGGGGTATTCAGTTGGTTGTAATCTGCAACCTCACCGCTAGATGCCACTAAATGTTACACACTGCACCGTTAAGCATATGTCATGTTTGAATAAAAACTAAAGATTGATGATCTATTTGTTCTTCTCATTTCTTTATCTTTTGCTCTCAGTCAAAGGCAAAGCCATCTGAAAAAATAATCGTTAGTTGCAGTCCTAGTCCAAAGCAACTTAACGAGTGAGGATGAAAACCATGAAAGCAATTACACAACCAATAGGAGCAACAAATGTGCTGTAGGACCAGTTATCCAAATTCAACAAGATACACGTGCAGGATAGATGTAGGTAGTGAGGGTTGGTTTTTTATCCATTTCATTTATCCATTTATTTTTTTTGTTACTTATTTGTTAAGTGCTCCAACAGTATGTCAACAGCAGCCCCAGACACAAACACAAGACGGACACAAAACAGTGGCGCAGCAAACATAAGAGGTAAGTTAAAGCCTATGCTGGGCTAATGGGTTTAGGTCTTCAGGGACTTTTCTGAGCTTGTGAGGGACTCTGCAGACCAGATGGAGCCATCCAGGGAACACGCCACAGGAGAGAGTCCGGTTCAAGAACCTGGTCCAGACCCCCAGACAGCAGAGACCCGATGAATGATGCAGCGTAGTAGGGAGAGAATATCACGCCACTGCCCTGAGCGCCATGCATCATCAAAGATGTTCACCTGACGCTAGCAGCTACATGGAGGCAATGGAGTGAAAAGACTGCATGTAAATTAGTGCTCACTTTGACCGGCCCAAAGAGACGAGACGAGCCTATTGAATCATCCGCTGCGGTGCCCCACCGCGGTAGACCGACTAGGAGCGCTGCATTTCCATTCCCTTTAAACCAATCAAACATGTGTTTGGTGGCGTGGGTACATGTCTCTCGAAGGTACATGTCTCAGACTTTCTGCAGGGTGATTCATGAATTATCAACCACAACGCGTTGTAGCCGAGTTTCTGATGTGTTGCATTCTGATTGTGGCGTCCCGCTGGGGTTGTAGTTCATATATTTGCCACCGCTACGCTGCATGATCACATTCATTATTGAATTATCCTGAGGGAGCAGTGGAGGCAATGGTAGTTCACACGGGCAGATAAGGATGCTTTTTAGCAATGAATGACGCAAAAACAACAACAAGTTGTTATATAGGTATAGTTTAATGCACCCATAAGGGATCGTCACTTGACATAAATCGCTACAACACCGCTAGCAGTTGCGGTAGCTGTACAGCTAACAGCAGCAGGCACCAGTTCAGCTACATGCAGACACCCAGATAGAATAAAGAGCAACCCACTTAAGCAGAGTGGAGTCCCGTAAGTGGAGAGGGAGAGAGGGAGAGGGCTTTACTGTACATGCATAAAACCGGCACCCTGCTGATCATATCTACAAGGTTGCCAAGGTAAAGTAATTGGGAAAGAATCATGCCTAAGATGTGAGGAATTAGTGTGTGTGTGTGTGTGTGTGTGTTCTATCAGTGCTTTAACAGTAAACACACCACAACCTATACACAAAGTACGTGGCTGGCATGCATGAACATGCCTGCCACACACACACACACACACACACACACACACACACACACACACACACACACACACACACACACACACACACACACACACACACACACACACACACACACACACACACACACACACACACACACACACACACACACACACCCCTCCCCTAAGGGGGATAAACAACATTGTTTACACAGAGTGTGTGTGTGAGCGAGAGAAGCTTATTGTTTTGTAATCTGTTCTTCAGATCCTAGAGGAAAGTAACACACCTGATTATCACAGGGATTCAAGGGGAAAAAGTTATTCTCCAGTGGCCCCTATGGAAATCCTTTCTTACTCTCTGTAGTTTTCTTTGCCATTTCTTGCCATCTCTTCCCTTCATCCTCTTCTCTTTATCTCTTTCATCAATCACGACCCTCCCCCCTCCTACTCCTCCTCAGCTCCAATGAGGCTCATCCCAGCCTATCACCTGGAGACAGTTCTCTCTCTCTCTCTCTCTCTCTCTCTCTCTCTCTCTCTCTCTCTCTCTCTCTCTCTCTCTCTCTCTCTCTCTCTCTCTCTCTCTCTCTCTCTCTCTCTCTCTCTCTCTCTCTCTCTCTCTCTCTCTCTCTCTCTCTCTCTCTCTCTGCCCCATCTTCTTTGCTTTAATCTTCTCCCCCTCTCTTTGGTATCAAGACAAGTAAATTGAATACAAGGCTTACCCATCCAATTTGATTTGAATTCTTTACAAATCCGTTCCTGGAGGATTTGCAATGGGTTTTAAAATCCACTGTGGTGAGGGAGGTGGTATTGTAAGGTGAATGACTAAAGCTGTGTGTGCATGTGCTTCCACAATAGCCCTAAACTACTGGCATCCCGTTGTGCTGGTTCAGTTGGATTTCATTTCCATGTGAGTCACAGCAATGTTCACCTTTCTATAACACAGTTTCCCCTTCTACATGCATCCAGCAGCGCCGCCGCTGCATTACTAGCACCACTGCTATCAGCCATGCAACCGTTTTTATTATTGTTTTAGAATTAGAAGTTATGTTGGGCGCCCCCAAATGCCATTTGTTTTATTTAAAAACATATCAGATGCCACCTACTGCACCCCCCTCAATTGTGCACTCGCATGCTATTTTTTGTTATGTTATATAGCATTATATGAGACCATTTCTGTCGTGCACCTCACAGACAGCTCAGCACCGCTGCTGGAAAAAAAATCGTAGGGGGAAACACTGTAAAGAATATGAATGACCAATTAGTTTGGGATAAGGTCACAGCAATGATCTTGAATGTGTCACAGAGCCATTTTTTTATCATTTAAAATACCACACACACACACACACACACACACACACACATATATACAAAGTGATATTAAGCATCTCTCTCCCCCTCACTTGCCTCGGGGCAGCAACAGCACCTGTACGATGGGTAACAACAGTGGACCACAATACAGGCCCTACAAACACAGGCATGAGCTAAACAATGTTCAAGTTCAACCTATGACCACAGACTTACTTACAACTTGGAGTGGATAGTTTTCAGCATTTCACCAAAAAGTCTTCAGGGCAATAGCTGCCCCCCTCACCCCAGAACGTGTTGGTATCTTTTGCCTTTGTTTAAACATTGAAATAGCTGCTAAATACGTTCATTATTAAACCCTTATTTATTAAAACCTTTAACCCCCCTGGCACCACAAAGCTCCTCCAAATTCACTTCAGCAGAGTAGTCACAGCACTCACCTGCTTTTGTGTGTGGTGCGTTGAAATCAATTGTACAGCATTAAAGTTCAAAAAAGCTTTTTGTCATTATTTTTATTTTCTATGCAGATGCACTCCCCTACAAAATCATATTTTTTTCCAAATAGAGCTATTCAAGTCATCTGGTAAAAATTCCTGCCTTTTTTCATATCACAATATACTGTATATCGCAGGAAAAAAAATAATGCAATGTGTTTTTTCCAATATCGTGCAGCCCTAGTTGAAAACACACCTTCAAGCAGGTAGCCCTGTAATAGAGACGCAAATCCCGGCAGCACTGGGCTGACGCGCCGAGTCAAACCGAGTCAAGCCAAGCCAGCACATGTGTATGGATGGAAGAGGGCCAAGTGACAGTGAGCGGCAAAATTGCACATTAGAGACCTTTCAAAATCAAACACTAGAGTGTCCTGTGATGCTGCTGTGCAGTGCAGAGCTCCCCTACCGCATCCCCGTTACAGTGGATTATCCCAACAGTGACTGTCAGTCAGCGTTGAGACTAGAGCAGCCGAGACGGCCAAACGTACCGCCGGGAGAACGTAGCTGTATGTGTAATCTGTCCTCAAGTGAATGCTCTCAAAAGGCTTTGGTCTGCCTGCTGCCCCATCTATGCAACACACATTCCTCAGAATGTCCAGAGATTCATCAAGCTAACCTTATCCGTCTCCGCCTGAAATGACGTGACGCCAATAAAGGCGATTGGCAGGAATGTTATCGATAAAATGAATAATACCGGTACTTGTCATTCAAGGCAAGCACATTTAAGACTTTATACTCTTGACTTGGGATTAGCCTTTGCCATTATTTATGACCTTTTATGGTTGAAATAAAGATTGATCGATGATGAGGGTTAGGGTTACATATACTCATTGGCTGCCTCCCTCGCTTTTGCAGATTTAAAAAAGTGACAATCAAAACAAAGCGTGCAATGTGTTTATAGTTAAAAGTGGAATCGTCATATTTTCCATGTACGTTTTAATCTGGGACAATGACCTCCAACACCAAACCCTCTCCGAGTCCGGACCACAAAAACCAAGGCCTTCGCACGGACGTTGGATCTGATGATCTCCATGTTCCAGATGAGAGAGAGAGTCTGTACCCGGCCGAGAGGCCATACGTCGGGGTTAAGCAACGCCGCTACATCCCTCCGCTGGTCGCCATAGAGACAGAACCATGACAGATTCAGGGGGTGACAGCAGCAGCAGACAGTGACAGATTCAGCCACCACTTTGGAGCCGGTGCCCCCGACGGGCCAATGTCAGCCCACCTTATCGCCAGTCGGTTCCACCTCTGCCGACCGCCCCACATCACAACAAATCAATCACTCCGCAATCACTGCTTTCCGAGTGGCAGGGAGGGACAACAATAGCAAAGACGACAACAAAATATAAACGAGACCATTCAGTTCATAGGATGGCTGTAGGGGAATGCTCTCTGACCCAGCATGGATCATAGATTAGAGAATAAGTGGAGACGTATGGTGGGGTGCCCTCCGCTCAACTAGCATGTCGACTAATTGCCTTAAAAAAACATTTTTTTTAAAAACTTGCTGTCTGTAAAACTCTTGGTTTGTAAAAAAGAGACGGGGGGGGGGGGGGGGGAAATCATAAACGGCTATTAATGCCTATCCTCAAGAGGAAACATTAAACTGTGGTCCCATGTTGTGCAGCAAGTGAAGCTCTACATATTTTATGCAAATACAATACATACAATACAAACCAAAAAAATGTAAATCCCTAAATCTGGCGATTCATGGAGTTAACACTCAGTGTATTCTTTTCAAGAAAATATTACGATTGTGATTAATGATTGATACAAAGACACAACAAGGGTGTTGATTACAATCGGCTTTGAACAACGGTGTCCTCGAAAATACATTTGTCATCTTCACGATTTCTCCCTTATAGGTCCAGCAGTGTGCCAAAAACAAACACGCCATATGTGCCAAGCTTTCCATAAAGATCCCAGCTTTGAGGTTTTAATCTCTTGGAACATATCACATTAAAGCCTCCCGGATACCACACATATACTGAGAAGGAGAGGGGTGTGTGTGAGTGTGTGTGTATGTGTGTGTGTGTATAGTTTGCGCTGACCACCTGCAGAGCAACCCCTGATGGTGATGCCAGTAGCTAAATACAGTTCAGATCAAGGCACCCAGACTTGCGTTTAAGAAAAGTGCTGACTTCTATAAACATTTATAAACTTTCATATCATACGACATATGGAACAGTATGCTACCCATTGAATAAAATACGGAAAGTATCTACCAGGCCAACAGGAATGTGTGTACTGCTGCAGAATGCGTAACGTTGCTCTGTACTGAAATCACATGAAAGTAATCCTAAACATTACTCATTATGCTTTTTACCACTGATGCATATATATGAATGCATGCATGTATGCATGAACGCCAGTACGGATACCACGAACGCCCACAATCCCACCAATTCCCAGCGGTCGGTCTGTGCCTGTGAGCACATCCTCTTGCGTGACTCTCAAACAGCTCGCCGTGTAGAGCTTCCCGGCAACTGCATATGGGCAATGGACGGTGCATCACTGTATCTATCTGAATAAAATTTGCACTTTGTGGCTGTGAAAGTGTTAAGAAGCATCCTCTTGCGGACACACTTTCCCTCACCCTTTCTGAAGCACAGTGGTGGCTAGGAGCACACCGCTGAACATTGGCTTCGGTCCCTACACAAACCTGTGAACCGCGCCCCTCTAGGGGCCCACTTTAAGGGGTTTTGGGAACATTTGTGCATTCCTCTACTAGCATGGGGTAGGGGTACATGGCAGCACTCCCCATTTGTAGTGTTTCATTTATTTACTTATAGAAATATAATGCACGCAGAGCAATTGTGTGTACTATTTGTATTGTTACAGAAAGTTAAAAAAAACAAAAAAACAACAACAAAAAAAACACCAAAAAACACTGTAACTACCACCCACCGATACAAAAACCAATAATAGCCTTGTTCATGAGAATACGTCTTATCCCTTAATATATCAGTCTGCACCTATGTAATTTGCCAGTGGGCTTAGCAGAACCCAAGCTTTACACTGAACCGTTGCCAGGGCAACATTATTCACGCCAAGATGACATTCATGCTTAAGGGTTTTCTAAGCCCATGGAAAATACATGCAACTCACCCCCCGCCCCCCCCAAGAACAAACACACACGCACACACACATACCTAGCCTTCAGAACAAAATGCACGTCTAGACGATACGACTGACTATCGACTCAACACATGATGTCTCTATACTAGTGGGGATGTTCACAGAATCACAACCAAGTTTTAAGCACAAATCAATTCCGTGTCATGGTAATACAACAACTCCTCTGGCCTTCAACTCTAGTTTTAGACCCAATCTGTTGTTTTGTGTGCTAAGCCATGAACGATGCATGCTACACTTTCCGACCTACTCCTCATGCTACATTTTCACCCCCAAATCTCCATTCTGTGCAACTGTGCACAGCAGGACCGTTGCCTCCTCCGAGCTGCGACAGCACTGTATTGGCCAAGCCCCACTGAACACAATGTGTTCGAGTCGTGGCGCTTTTGGCCCAAATTCAATGAAATCGCTGCAATGAGCAATGCAAGCAGTTACTTGCAGGGAGTCAAACTTTGCGGATTTTCATCCTACTTTATACAACCCTGCCCCCCCCCGAATATCACCCTTTACACAAAATACATGGATGCCATGTTGTTTGTTGTTGCAAGACAAAGGCAAGCAATTTAATTGACTTGTGTTGTTAGGCTAATACTCCCGGGGCTGGATGGATAAAAAATGTTGCTGTGCCGAGAAAAGCCCTCAGAAAGATGCGTGTTCGGGTTTCCACGCACAATTCCAGATGTATAAAAAAAAAACCTGCGAGGTGAGAATATGCTATATCTACGCACCCTAGAAACCAGGCGTACGCAGTGTTGGAAGTCAGTGATATGGCGACACTGTGAGCGAAAGGCAGAGAGAGATAGTGCATGTAAGAAACCATTATGATAAAAGGCACTAGACACTAGGGTTGCAAAGGGGCGGCAAATTTCCGGTAAATTTCCGGAAAGTTTCCGGTAAATTTCCATGGGAAGTTAAGCTCGGGAATTTTGGAAATTTTGGTTATATTCCATATTGGAAACTTTCCATGGGAATAATGGGAATTATGGGAACTAATGGGAATTTAGGAGAACTAACTGGGAATATATTATATCCAAGCATAAATATAAACAGAAGTCATAAGAAAACATCCATTCAAAATGTTTTCAACAGATTTATTTGTAAGTATAGTAGAACATGTGCTTCTGTACATGTGATGGAGGCATGCACAGTGCCAGTAGGGGGTGTGGTCTCAATAGCCATGCAGTAAGCAGTGTGCTCTGTGCATGTGATTGAGGAATGGCATGGATATTCAAGTGTATTTGAATGGCATTTGTTTGTTTTAGTCAAGATTATGCTAAAATATACTTTCCTCAACTATATTCAAGTTCCCTAGAAGAGCCAACCTTCAATTTTGAAAATTCCCAGTTTATTCCCATAAATTCCCGTTAATTCCTGTTAATTCCCGTTAATTCCCTTAAATTCCCATGGAAAGTTTCCCTCTTTGAAAATTCCGGGAATTTTGCAACCCTACTAGACACACAATGGGAATAACAGACAGGCCGGGGAGACGCCGGTCCACCCTACGCCACGTGATGCCCGGGGTTTGGGACGGCGTTATCCGCCTGACTCCACGCTACATTTGTTTCCAGTACACTGCAGTTGAACCAACATTAAAACGCAAATTTCATTGGCAACCGGTTTTTCCAAATGTAATTGTCAGAATCGTCTTTTTCGCAATCTTCTGACTTTCCCCTTGTATTATAAATGAATGAAGCAAACACTCATGATTCTGAAAGAGCAATCAGTTTATTGAGAAATCCAGGTCATTATGGGCGCTCCTAGAACCATGTTGGGTCAATGATGGGAGTTGACAGGGTGTGGACTCGTTCACGTGTGCACAATCTCAGGGCAATCGGTACGTCCAAACATACCGATGTGGTACGCACTGTTTGAGCATCTCGGTTAATCTATGCGTACACAGATTTCAAACTTTCTCGCCGAGCATTCATTTGCGCAGACACCTACGCAATGTTATATGCATATGGCCGCTGGTTGGCAAGGGAGCATTAACTAGCCCGCTAACTCACCTCCAAGTCATCTTGTGCAGCTAATTTCTCGTTAGCCAATCACAGTATTATTTAGAAGACCATCCACCATAAAGCTCTTACTGTATCCTCTACGCTAATGTGCCCCGGAATACAAACCCAATGCATTATTGCAGTGATCTCAGGCAGAAAATACTAGGTTAATAGGCATGCATAAATTGTGCTCCAAGCTAGGAAACAAGAGGACAAGACCTCTTAAACTGGGATGGCATGATGTGATGTAACTATTCAGTAGATCTAAGCACCTTAAACGCTAGAGATGGGCATAAAATATAAGGCGTAATAGTGTGCCAACAAGAGCATTTGATCCACAAACAGCATCATACACCCACACAGTCCTTCACTGATTAGAGTCAGTTTCTATTTGAAGTATGGATCAACCAATGATGACAGTAGGTTGGAACAGATCCACAAATCCTTGATCATGTATTTGACTGCAGTAAGTTTGGCAGCTAGAAGTGGTAAATGCCATTGAAGGAAGCCCAGCATGCTGGCTAAACTTTACCGGGTGACCCTGTTAGCCACATTGGATCTGATGGTTAACAGCAGGGGGTCAACATGCTCCACACACCAACCCTTTGAACATGTGGAGCAAAGCTTTTTGAAATGTAGAAAGGGACTGGATCAAAAGGGGATAGGTACACATAGTTAAGAAGCTTTTGTAACAAAAATGACTATAGGGTATTTTTAATAAATCTTCGGTAATAACCCAAAGTAGTTGCTGTATTAAATGTTAGACTTTACTGAAATGTTAACTGTGTTAACATTTCAAAGATGTTTTAAAAAAGGTCAGAGAATGTCACGAGCCGTATGAGTCATTCGATGCCATTACTCATCTCAACATCTAAGCACTCAAAGTAAGCAGATAGCCACTCTACATTAGCCATTAGCCACACATTCATAAGGAAACCCTACTCGATTTCAGAAACATTTATTTTCAATCCAGAATGCATTATTCGCTCTCCACGTGCTATTTTTTCTGAATCTAACAGATCGACTTCTCTCTAAACCAACATGCTCATGCAAGTCTGCATTTCAATCTCTTTGCATCACTAACAAAGCAAACACATGTGAACAAATCAACCCATGGCAGGTAATGTAATCTGGCAGCGGTGCCGAGCACCAGCCAGTCCAGGCTGAGGAGGACTGCTGCCAAGCAAACACCCCAGGGCTACATTTACTCACTAGCTGTAAGCTCTGAACTTATGCAGAAGGGGTTAGCAGGCTGGACCCATCGTTATCCCAGTATTCAGCCTACACTTGTTTTGAAATGCACTCCCTTTGCTTTAGAAATCAGGGACTTTCTTGTTCACCACATTGAATGACACAGCCAGACTATTTTTGGCCAATGAAAATGCAGGGGGA
>JAOPHQ010006548.1:195000-202500 GCA_030340625.1 Merluccius polli
GCATTAGGGGGCGGGAGAGTAGGGGGCAGGGCATTAGGGGGCGGGGCATTAGGGGGCGGGAGAGTAGGGGGCAGGGCATTAGGGGGCAGGGCATTAGGGGGCAGGGCATTAGGGGGCGGGGCATTAGGGGGCAGGGCATTAAGGGGCGGGGCATTAGGGGGCAGGGCATTAGGGGGCGGGAGAGTAGGGGGCAGGGCATTAGGGGGCAGGGCATTAGGGGGCAGGGCATTAGGGGGCGGGGCATTAGGGGGCAGGGCATTAAGGGGCGGGGCATTAGGGGGCAGGGCATTAGGGGGCGGGACAGTAGGGGGCAGGACAATAGGGGGCAGGGCATTAGGGGGCGGGACAATAGGGGGCAGGACAATAGGGGGCAGGGCATTAGGGGGCGGGACAGTACAATAGGGGGCAGGGCATTAGGGGGCGGGACAATAGGGGGCAGGGCATTAGGGGGCGGGACAATAGGGGGCAGAGCATTAGGGGGCGGGACAATAGGGGGCAGAGCATTAGGGGGCAGGGCATTAGGGGGGCGGGACAGTAGGGGGCAGGGCCAAGGCCGGATTAACCATATGGGCAACTGGGCAATTGCCCAGGGGCCCACGATACACGATATCTAAAGGGCCCAGGGCAGTGAGGGCACAAGCAAAATATCTGGTTATCTCTCGCTTCTATGTTAAACTGTCCGCCGGAGCCGTTGCGCTGCACCCAGTGGCGGTTCTAGGGGGGGGGGGGGGGGGGGGGGGGGCAGCGCCCCCGTAACTCTGAGTCCGGACCCCCCTGTGGCCCCCTCGAACGAGGAGTCTGGTCCGGGCTGTATTGCGATTGCCCCCCCGTCGGTCGTAGGTCGGTAGGACCTCTGGACTGACAGTGCCAGGGGCCCCTGTGGTTACTGATCCGGCCCTGGGCAGGGCATTAGGGGGCGGGACAGTAGGGGGCAGGGCATTAGGGGGGCGGGACAGTAGGGGGGCGGGACAGTAGGGGGGCGGGACAGTAGGGGGCAGGACAATAGGGGGCAGGGCATTAGGGGGCGGGACAATAGGGGGCAGGGCATTAGGGGGGTGGAACAGTAGGGGGCAGGACAATAGGGGGCAGGGCATTAGGGGTGGGATAATAGGGGGCAGGGCATTAGGGGGCCGGACAGTAGGGTGCAGAGCATTAGGGGGTGGGACAGTAGGAGGCAGGGCATTAGGGGGCGGGACAGTAGGGGGCAGGGGCATTAGGGGGCAGGTACTGTGATTCACTGGAGCAGTTTCCTTCTCAGTTTTCCACTTAAGATGGTCGTGTTTTTAACTTGTTATAAATGCGCTGATACATTGCAACCAGCCTTCGTTGCTCTTTTACTATTTCTCAACACCATTTCTCAACACTATTTCTTCATATATACCATTGAACATCGAATTGTGATTCATGTGCAGACATATTATTATATATAGTAACAATCATAAATATGTTCAAGGACACTTTCAAGCCGTGAAACACAAAATCCATTCCATTTTTATCAGTCTATGAACTGTTCATGGTAGCACAGGTCTGTTTCAGTCGACCCTATTTGCTCTCTGCATTTTCAGTAAAGCTGCCGTTCGCCTGAAAGATTTCAGCCTTCCCACGCAGCTACGGCGGATGAACCTTGACCTTTAGAGAAGCTTTCGTCCTGGCCTACAGAGCAGACCCCGCTGAGTTAAAAAAGAAGCAATATTTGTATCTAAATGTCAGGTCGACTTCTTACACAAACAGCACAAGCATCAGCAAAAGCATCTTCCTGCCAGATGTCCCAATGATGATTGAAGATATCCTAATGCTTGAGGGGCAGTGCTCCCAAGTCTTTGGTCTGGCTGCAAAGTGGCAAGTGTGTGTGTGTGGCATCTATAATATGTGGACGCCCAATCAGAATGTACAAATGTACTAATACAAATAATGAAATGCATTCGTATAGTGCTTTGGGGTGTCATCCCATACTGTACATCAATATATGCTATGGTATTTATGAATACAACTATAAAGTATCAATTCAATCAATGACAATGCATATCAAATGTCAATGGCATAGTATTGTAGGACATGGGATAGTTTTTATATGTGGTTATGATATGTTTCATACTAAGCATAGGTACATTAAACCAGTCATGTGTATACAGCGACAACCATTCGCAAATGGTGTACTTAAAAATAAGATAAAGATAAAAAATAAAATACGTTACATACATGCATGCATGCACACGTACATGTCTGATTCTATTGGTATTTTTGATTATTTTCTTCGCGGAGATTTCCAAACAAACGTGTGTCTTCTGTTGTTTGTGGTTGCTATAGGGTCGGGGGAAACGCAAAGTGATCCGGTTTGTCTTTGCGAAAGCGGCGCAAAAATAATACCACTTTGAAATGCTAGGGTGGGAAAAGTTGTCTACTCCCACTTTAACTGTCTGAGTAACTTACAGATATGTGACAATATTTTATAATAATCAGAATTTATCTCCTGTACTGTCAGGACTCCAAATTGAAAAACCATATCATAAATCTGGGAGATTTGTAGAAGCAATTACAATCAAGCAGCTCTGCGTTCTGTTAATTTCCACATCTCTCTTTTCAAGATGGGGCCCCTGGGATTCACAGCGAACGTTGTTTTACGAGTGTTGTGCCCTTGCCAAATGTAATGATTTGTGAAATTTGAAAGTGCCACCATCTGTCGAAAGGCTAATGAAATGGAAAGGCTTGATTAGTACGAACAAATAATGTGTTGCCACAATAAGGGGGCATCCTGGCATCAATACATTCAATCACCACAGAGCGAATAAGCACAGCGCTACCCCACCACTCACGATCGAAACACCACATTTTTCACCAGCTTGAACTTTTCTGGAAATCCAATTATTGTTTTCTTTTCTTACCGTCACTCCATTCCCACACTCTGTGGGGATGGAGTCGAGCTCTTTTTTACCTGAACACACTTTTGTGTTCAGGTAAAAGTGTTAGGAACAGATACATTTGTATATTACTTCCTTGTAGCAGTTCATCCCTGCCACACACCACATCAGCGGCCTTTGCTGGGGCCCTCCGACACAGGACACAGGTAGATGTTGTAGAATGCATTTATTGGAGATGGCGAGATGTAATACGCCGAGCAGATGTAACGTGCTGCCATGACAGTGGCTCTCCCCTGAGTGTGTGTGGTGATAGCTGGTTTATCCTGGGTGTCATGATTGCTCAGCACCACAGGTGCAGCCCCACCCAGCCCCAGAGTCTAATCAGTCTGACTCAGGCCAGGTGAGGCTGTAAACCAGCCATCAACAACACACACTCCACAGTAAAGTCTCATCATTAGAGCATGACATCTGGCTTTCATGCTTGTCAGCTTTGTGCACATGTGTATGTGTGCATGTGTGTACGAGGTCGCCAGTGGGAATGTGACGAAACTTATTTTTTCATACATCATGCATAAAAAAGTTACCAGTGTGTATTAGTTTAGGTTTGTGGGCTTTTGAGAGTGATTTTAAAAGAGACACAGACAGAACTCTGGCTGGCTTGCGTATGTGTGTTTGTGTGTGTCTGGGTGCCTGTTTGTGTGTGTGTACCAAAATAAACATGTTACTCACATGTTTAATCACTTATTCGCCTTTTCCTCAGTGCATACTGATGCCCAGTGTGTGTTTAATTAGCCTGGCATGCACATACACAACCAACACAACACTGCTATCACTACCTTCACCAGTAAAGACTGTCCCTGCTGACAGTCCCTCTGAAACTCGGTTAAAAACCTAAATAAACAAACACAAGCTAGCCCAGGCATCATTTATTGTAAATGATAAGATATTAAGATTCCATTTTTACTGCCAATGTCACCATTTTTAATATCCTTTGCTGTCTATTTCTTCTAGATTGCTACAGTCTGCAAGATGTCATAAAGACAGCAAATACAGTTGCCGCTTGTTAAAAATCAGTAAAGAACC
This sequence comes from Merluccius polli, assembly GCA_030340625.1. NCBI lineage: Eukaryota > Metazoa > Chordata > Actinopteri > Gadiformes > Merlucciidae > Merluccius > Merluccius polli. The sequence goes on from JAOPHQ010006548.1 coordinate 198,942, forward strand.
ATTTTCATCTTCTCTTCAGTGATTGGCGTTCCCCACAATGCTGTGTCCTTTTTTAAATTGAGTCCAGGGCCACTATTGCTTTTATTCATATCTATTTACAAATATTGTTTACAAAAATCGTTTTCTTCATGTGAGTGTGTAAATATCCTTTTATTTGTTTCATCTGGTTCCTTGATCATGTAGCCTACTGATATAATGCACTTGACATGTATGAATCTATTCTAAGTTACTTTCATACAAACATTTTTCAGGTCCTGTATAAATGAAATATACTCAAACTCAGACTCTATACTTACACGTTTAAGTGGTATTCTGTAGTTTTTTTTTAAAATTCATCTTTATAGAATAGCAGCCATGTTTCTCAGTTTGGAGCTGAAGCTGTTCTTGGTGGAGCTATCAGATTACGACAAGAACAGGCTGGCCCTGGTGGAGGAGTCAGGTTGTCTCAGAGTACAGTTTCATTATCCAGAGGAGGAATCCTGTTTGATACAAATGTCAAGTTGTGCCACAGCCGTGGTCTCAGGAGAATGTAAAAATGTAAAAGTATTGTCTTTGTTGCAAGCATATGTATTTATTAGAATAACCACATAAACAACGAGGTGTAACATTTTCAATGATACCAATGTCCACTGTCATTGTAAGCTGGAATATTTAGACCTGTCATTTAGGCAGAAATTCTTTCAAAAGAGATGGTGGTAATTAAGAGGATATACAATATATATATATATATATATATATATATAAAACTGTAGCAGTCCAATGAGTGGGCGGAGACAGGTTTGAGCGGTTTCAGTCCATACGGTTTATTGTTCACGCAAGAACAACAAACAAATCAAATATCAACTTAAATGGATTGTCGGTTTCCAACAAAGGGGTCGCCAGGCTCTCTGCCTTTCGCTGTCGCGAGCGCTCCGCACTCCCCGTATCCCGTCCTCTACTGAAAGGCAGAGCAGACACATAAATACACACTTCCTGATTGGGCCTGAGTGCCGACAGGTGTCCGCACTCAGACCCAATCGCCCCAGCAGACCCGGTGCTCCATACTCCCCCCTGCAGGCCAGACGCGGCCCCCCTCCACATACCCCCACCGCCCGACACAGGCCGGGGACCCATCCGGCCGCAGCCTACTCCCCCCCCCCCCCGGAACGGGAGAGGAAATCAGCCACGACCATCTGCGCCCCCGGTCTGTGGGTCACCCGGAAATGAAAGGGCTGCAACGCGAGGTACCACCGGGTGATCCTCGCGTTGGCATCCTTCATCCGGTGGAGCCACTGGAGGGGGGCGTGGTCGGAGTAGAGGGTGAACTGGCGCCCCAGCAGGTAGTAGCGGAGGGCGCCGACCGCCCATCGGATGGCGAGACACTCCTTCTCGACGGTGCTGTACCGACCCTCCCGGTCCGATAGTTTGCGGCTCAGGTACAGCACCGGTCGGTCGCCCCCCCCCACCTGCTGGGTCAGGACCGCGCCCAACCCCCTATCCGACGCGTCTGCCTGCACGGAGAAAGGGAGAGCAAAATTAGGAGCACACAGGACGGCTTCCCCGCAGAGGGCTGTTTTAATAGCATCAAACGACACCTGACATGGCTCCGACCACTGGACCGTATCTGGGGCCCTCTTCCGGGTGAGGTCGGTCAAGGGGCTGGCCAGGTCGGAGAAGTTTGGGACAAACTGCCGATAGTACCCCGCCAGCCCCAGGAACCGCCTCACCTCCTTCTTGGTCCTGGGGCGAGGGGCGGCAGCGACCGCCGCGGTTTTACCGACCTGCGGCCGGACCTTCCCCCCCCCAGGTGGAACCCCAGATACTGGATCTCCCTCCGCCCGATCACGCACTTCTTCGGGTTGGCCGTGAGTCCCGCCCGCCTCAGCGACTGAAGGACGGCCGCCACCCGCTGCATATGCTGCCCCCAGTCGTCTCCATAGATGACTATGTCATCGAGGTAGGCAGCAGCATATGCAGCGTGAGGCCGCAATACCCGGTCCATCAGCCGCTGGAACGTGGCTGGGGCCCCGAACAACCCGAATGGAAGTACCTTAAATTGGTACAGCCCGAGCGGAGTGGAGAACGCCGTTTTCTCTCGGGCTGCTGGAGACAACGGAATCTGCCAGTAGCCCTTCGTGCAGTCCAGAGTCGTGTAATAGGTGGCCATGCCAAGCCGGTCCACAAGCTCGTCGATCCGAGGCATCGGGTAGGCGTCGAACTTGGACACCGCATTCACCCTACGGTAATCCACACAGAATCGGACAGCCCCGTCCGGCTTCCCCACAAGCACGACGGGGCTGCACCAGTCGCTGTGGGACTCCTCGACGACGCCCAACTCTATCATTGCTGCCAATTCACGCCGTATCACGTCTTGCTTGTGCACGGGTAGCCTGTAGGGGCGTGTCCGCACCGTTAACCCCGGTTGCGTCTCGATGTCGTGAGTTATTAACGGGGTGCGACCGGGCAGGGGCGAAAAGACGTCGGCGAACTGGAGCTGTAGCGAGACCACGTCCGCCGCCTGACTCTCCGACAGATCCTCTCCTCGACCGACCGGAGGGATGGGCCCCGGGGCAGGGACTTCCGGTCCAAGCTCCTCTCCCTCCGGTAGCGTTGTGGCGAACGCGACCGGGACCACATCATTCCACCTTTTCAGGAGGTTGATGTGGTAGATCTGTCGGGCATCGCCCCTGTCCAACCGCACTACCTCGTAATCCACGTCCCCGACTCGCCGTGTGACCACAAAGGGACCTTGCCACTTCGCGAGTAATTTGGTGGTAGAGGTGGGCAACAGAACAAGGACCTTGTCCCCCGGTGTGAGATCGCGTAATCTAGTCCCTCTGTCGTACAGGCGTTTCTGATTCTCCTGGGCTTGGCGCAAATGCTCCCGTGACATTACCCCGAGTGAGTGGAGCTTTGCACGCAAGTCTATGACGTACTGGATTTCGTTTTTACTGCCGCTGGACCCCTCCTCCCAGTTTTCTTTAATGAGGTCCAGGACGCCCCTGGGCCTGCGCCCATAGAGCAACTCAAACGGGGAAAACCCTGTGGAAGCCTGAGGCACTTCCCGCACCGCAAACAACAGAGGGTCTAGCCATTGATGCCAATTTCGAGCATCCTCCAGTACAAACTTCCGGATCATAGACTTTAACGTCCGGTTAAACCTCTCACACAAGCCGTCTGTGGCTGGGTGATAGACGCTCGTGCGGATGGCCTTGACCTTCAACAACCCGTAAAGTTCCTTAATCGTGCGTGACATGAAATTGGTGCCCTGGTCAGTGAGAATCTCCTTTGGGATTCCCACCCGCGATATGACGTGAAACAACGCCTGCGCAACACTCCTCGCGGAGATATTGCGCAACGGAATTGCTTCTGGGTATCGGGTTGCGTAGTCGATCAGGACTAACACAAATCGATACCCTTGTGTGGAACGTTCTAATGGCCCGATAATGTCCATGCACACGCGATCGAATGGGACCTCCACCAGGGGAAGGGGCCGCAAGGGAGCCCTGGGGATGGCCGGGGGATTCACCAACTGGCACTCGGGGCAGGAGGCGCACCAGCCGTGCACTTCCGCCCGAAT
>JAOPHQ010006548.1:207500-225000 GCA_030340625.1 Merluccius polli
AATCACGGATAGAGGAGTGAATAAGCTGAAAAAGATTTATCTCATTATATCGTTAGATTGGTAGATTGATATCGGCAACCGTTTCATTAATTAGCCGTAAATTGTGGGGTTATCCATTATGGATAATAATGACGAATTGTTCTATTCGGTTTCATTACAGTTCAGCCTCTGTTGTCATCAATAGGAGAGCGACTGCTTTGTCCTTTGACCTTGTTTTACTGTGGTAAAACAAGGGTGGTGGACATATTGACAATGCATACATTTATATTTTGCATTACTGTTACTGTACATGTAAATTGTCAGAGAAAGGGACACACACAAGACAACAAAAATGCAACTGTTGTACCGTATATTGCATAGCATAGATGTAATCAATTGTTCCTCTCGGGTTTGCTCAAGACAGCGAGGCCTAGATTAGAAAGAAAATAAATACATAATAAATAATACCCAATTATGGATGGGTTGAGTCTTCTGAGGGAAGCGACAGGCTCTTTAATTGTGTTCTCTGACAACAGAGAAAGACTGGAGTAAGCATCATTTATATTGTTTCATTGAAGATGGTTTCAGAAGCAGATAAATGCAACAACCATGTCCTTTCAATTGTTAAGTAAAGAAAAGGTGAGATAAATGAATGATTAAATTATATAAAAAAAACTATTACTAACTATTAACCGTTATTTAACTATTAACCGTTATTTAATAATGTGTATAATGTATTTAATTTGTATTTTATGCTTTTTACATTGTTTTAATGAGGAACTAATTAAAACAATGACAATCAACTGGGATCAGCTACTGTAATTATGCAATAGTACTAGTGAGACATTGACACGTTGAGCCAGGCCCAGTGCCATGAGGGGTCTAAAGGCCCCCCCCCCCACCCCCCCAGTTATTTTTTGCCCCCTCTGTTTAAGCTTAATGTATCTATAGAAAATATAAATATACAAAATATTTAGCACTTTGCTAGTGCTAAGTTCTTATGTGAGTGCTCTGAATAATAAATGTATTCTTTGATTTTGAAACAGTAACCTTATGTTTTTGTTTAGCCTTTCTGATGGTACTGCATGGTTAAATCAATTAATTCTATTTTATGAAAATTCAATTAACAGCCCTCTCAGTCACTTAATCCTGGCACTGGGCCTGCTTTGAGCTCTTGTCAGCTGAGGTCTGAGAGGTAAACTCACAATAAAAAAAAAATGGTATTCAGCGATGGTGCAGAGTAATTAACATTTGGATTGGGTAATGAGTAACAGGAAAGATGTTTAAGCACACATTAGACTCAAGGCCAAACAGGCATGGTAGGCCATCACTGAATGATGTTTCAGCATTGTAGCCACTAGCCAGTTTGCCTATAGAGAGAGACAAGACTTTTTATTTCCAACTATATGGCTTGTATTTTTTTCTTCAACCCCTGCCAAGTCTTCAGAGAGATTGAAGTCTAAATGGTTGGTTAATCTGAGTTCTCATGCCTGTGAAATATGACAACATGGAGGCTAATTTGAGTTAGTCTGTTAGTCTCGGGATTGTGTTGTTGATGGTTATCTCCAAGGACTCCAAATCAAGAAAATAACTTTACAAAATGAGAACCACAGTGACTATGTCACACTGTATTATTGACAACACTGTTGTAATATTAGGCCTAATATTGATGCACTCCCTGAAAAAGCACATAATGATTACTATAGTCTCTGGCGACACACAGAACTGACTGTTGCATTGTGAGTGCAATGCAGAGAATTTGAAAGTAGCTCAGCAGGATGCTGATGTCTGTCTGGAAGACATCAGCACTTGGACGACTGCGCATCACCTGAAGCTCAACCTTGACATGACTGAGCTCCTCTTCGTGCCGGGGAAAGACATTGCGGGATGTCCTTCACCAACCATGAGTCACCTCGGCGTGGTACTGCACAATCAGCTATGCTGCATGGCAAACCGCAGTGGCCCGATCCTGCAGATTTGCTTTCTACAACATCCGCAGGATCCGGCCCTTCCTCACGAGGGAAGCAGCAGTTCTTGGTCCAAGTGCTCATCATCTCCCGCCTCCGACTACTGCAACTCGCTCCTGGCGGGACTGCCTCCGTGATCAATCCTTTGCAGCGTATCCAGACCGCTGCAGCACGACTCATGTTCAACCTGCCACAATTCTCCCATGTGACCCCCCCTCTTCCGCGACCTCCACTGGCTCCCTGTAGCAGCTCGCATCAGATTCAAGACAATGGTACTGACCTACAAGGCTGTCAACGGAACAGCCCCAAGCCATAGTCAGACCCCAGCCCCAGCTTGAGCTTACCTCAGCTGGCCGGCTGGTACCGCCATCGCTAAGAGCAAGCAAAGGTCGCACAGCAAAGTCACAACTCTTGTCTGTTTTGCCGCAATGGTGGAACGAGCTACCTACCCCCCCCCCCCCCCCCCCATGTGCCATCTTAGCACTTAGCATCTTATACTAGCTATCTCTGTTGAATACTAGCAATGGGTTAACTTAGCAATTGGGAGTGCTTGAAACTTGTTCTAGTGACATCCTTACTGTGCCAACAGCGATATATTGTTGCACTTTCTTCTGCCAAATGTACTTATTGTAAGTCGCTTTGGACAAAGGCGTCTGCTAAATGCCCTAAATGTAAAATGTAATGAATATTTCTCATGTTTTCTTTCATAATAATTCATCTTGGTGGGTGTGATATCCCATGGAATATATATATATATATATATATATATATATATATATATATATATATATATATATATATATATAGATATAGATAGATATAGATATAGATATAGATATATACAGTATATATATATATATATATATCAAACGTGGAGCTTCATACTGAGAATATTTCCACAATTTTTGGGATTGTTTTGGACAGCCTCTCAAGGTATTGGACTACGATGACATAGCCAATGATGTGTATGACATGTATGGTTTACTGCGTACATGAGCGCATGTGCAGCACAGAACAGCCCGGAGTAAAAGAAGATCGGTCACAGTCAGATTGTACTCTAGATCAGTTAATAATAATCAGTAAATCGTTTATCTTGGTAGGCTCTTGTAGGTCACTAATGGCATGTAAATAAAATAAAGTAAATATTAGAGTAGTAAATATAGTAAATATAGATTTTTATTTGATTAATATTTAGCTTATTTACCTAAAACTGTAAACATTTATCATCAGCTGCCAGCAAGAAATGAGAAGTCATCAAAACTGGGTCCCGCAGTGATATCGAGGGTGAGGGGTTTGCCCACTGCTGCACCTTTTCTTCCCTCTCTGCAATATTTTCAAAAGACCACAGATGTTCACAGATCCTGCAGAGTAAAATACTAAAACGTGCATTTCTGATTCCTCTCTATAGGGCGCTTTCTTTCTGGTTTAAAAAAAAAAATCTTTTCAGCCCAATCACTTCCAGGCACCCCGATAAACCTTCCACTTAACTGCCTTGTGTAAATTCAACCTGACAGGTAATTCTCAGCACACGTAACCATGGAAACAATGAGGGCAAACACTAAGTGTGAAAGATTTCCATTGGATGCTGAGATTGAGTCGTCCAGCTCTCTTCTCTATCCAACCTCTGTGGACGGCTGTATGCGCTGTGTCTGGTGTTTAGAATCTGCTCTACCTTTTCCATATGTCTATTTAGATTTTATAAGTCTTTTCACCCCGGCCAAGGCTGAGGAAAACATTTATCTGGAATACTAGACGCCCGCAGGCTTTGTTTTGAAAGTGCTGTACACGCCATATGACAGAGGTGGCCTCAATTTCTCAAGCTTGTTGTTGCTTGGCAGATGAGCTACAATGAATAATGTATTCCTTGATTTGATTTCATAGCCTCCTACGTGGGTTAAGATCGATCACAATCCCTTTCCCCAAAAATATTATAACCTTAAAGCTATTCATGTGTATTGTAATATTAAGAAAGTGCAAAACCAAACAGTGAATCCAGCAACGTGTAATGCGATGTTAATGAATAATGGTTATAATGTTTGAGGGATTGGTATTCTTGCACTGAAAAATGTTTTTTAGTAATACTTTTAATTTCATTCAAACAGGCTAGAACCTAACGTTATAAAGTCCCTACCTTCCTATACATTGGAGGATTCAGTTAACAGGATTATTGTAGAGGAATAATCTATTTTACTATACAACAGTTTAGTCCTATTATTCTGCTTCTGGCTCAGGGAATCGTGCCACATTGTGCCATGTGAAGGCACCCATGCATAGACAAAATGAAAAGACTAAACTGGCAAACGGCACCCATATACACCTATTCCTGACAACATAAAATACAAAATGAACTCTGTGTGTAGTCAATGCAAGGATAACTGTATATTCAGGAATGACAGGTGCAGTTGCAATGGTTGGAAATGGTATGAAAGCTTAAACCCTCCTGCATACAGTCTACACTGTGATGCTTTCAAAGCCTCTCTGGTGATGTGGAGGAGGAGACCGCCTTAGCCGGCATTTACTTTCTGCATCGCTACAGTTTGCTCTTCTCCTCCTGTACCATGTACTCCTACACAAGAGACACGGAGAGAAAAAAATGGCATCGAGGTTGTTCAAAAAGTTATGTAAATGTTGAAGAGCTGCAAATAAAGAGGAAGAGTGAGTACTGACTAAAAATACGTCCTTGACGCATCACTTGGGGGAAAGGACATGAGGGTAGGAGAAAGTGAGAATGATGCATGTTCTTCATCTCTGCAGTGCCTTCAAACTGCGTAATTATGTGTGTGTACATTAAATGGTAAGTAAAAAACCCCCACTTTTTTCAGTTAAAAGCAGCATCTCCTGTATCTCAGCCTATATATGTGCTGCACCTCTACCTTTGGCTTTAAAAGAAAAACACTGTGCAGTATTTTACTTATCACATTAATTCTGCAGTAGATCTATATTTGTGTATGATTGGACCATTTTCTGAATCCCTGCACAGTTCTTTCAAAGTTATTTCCAATTGTATTGTGGAAGGCATTGCCGTTGGGTAAAGGAAAGCACAATGAAAAAGGACATTCCAATTAGATGGACTACATGCTCCATCTTCTTAGTACTTCTACTGTCAAGTGCCTCATCTTTTACACTTTCTTCCAACCAACCAAAGAGATAAAGGTCTTCTGACTGTCTGTACTGAGTGTAGGAGGAGAGAGAAAAAGCTAGGAGGAACGAGAAAGGGAGAATGTGGCTGCCGATATGAAAGCTGTTGTCACACTGAGCCAAAGTGAAGATTGATTAGTGGCAAAATACATGGAAATTAATGTTAATTACTCTGCTCTTTGGAGAATGCCTGAAGTGGAAAACACTTGAAAAACTATTTGTTGTGTGTGTTTGTGCATGTGCGTGCGTGTGCGTGCGTGTAGTTGTGTCCTTGCACACACCATTGCAAAACAATTTTTTTTGTACAGCAAAAGCACTGGATGAATTATGAGCGAGTGGGGTCAGAATATGAAGAAAATAAATTAAAATGATCTTGTGATTAACATTGTGCCTCCTACTGGTCATGAGAGGAATCTGCAGGCCAGAGAATGGATCTCAACAGGTGGGTTGGACACATCTTCACGTGACCACAGTATGCTTGGTTTATAGAAAATAATAACACATGTATTGATATCATATATGTCAACAAGATGAGGGTATTAATTGTAAGGCAGGTTGTAAAGCAAATATATGTCATGAGGATTTTACCATCATTTTAGCTTGCTTCTGTTCTATATGCCAACATGCATCCTGACTGAGTGTTAACTTTTTGTTAATCACTACTGGTGGTAAAATATGCATCCACTTGCATAATGTTGCTTTAATAACACACAGATATGGTTGCAAGAAGGCACAGAGACTTGTTGTAGCACAGACAGTCCTTTTTTATTAACAGCAAGTTATGACACATCGCCCCAGGCGCCAGTGTCAGGCAATATGACTTCAACAGCTTAGGGACATTTGTCCCACTGGTCATAGGCAGGTAGTGCTACCACTTAATATAGTCTGGTAGGTGGACACAGCCAGGAGGACTACTGGACTCCACCGGTTTTGCTGTGAACAAATTGCACTGCTGTGAATATCAATGTGGACCAAAAAAAAAAAACTCTCAGTAAACTGTCAAAATAGCATCTTAATTTAATCTGAGCAGGAGTCAAGCACTCCTTCAGATTGTACAAAGAACAGTGATGTGCCTTCCACTCCCCACAGCCTTTTCTGTTTAAAGCTCACCCAGTGATGCATTCCTCTGGCGTGTCCGCCAGGCGCTCTCCTCTGGCACGTGGAGGTCTTAAAGCGGGCTGTTGACATTTGAAGGCAGGAGAGTTGTCGCTCCTGCTCCGCCGTGGACTTTAGCGCTTCATCTGACCGTGGAGCGGCCTTCCATCGCATGAGGCCCCACTCTGCTCGCCTGTATGTAATTGTTATACCACTTCGAGGACCAGCTCCATTCCTCTGTGGGCAACTGGTGGCACGCACCAACACACACACACACACACACACACACCAGGGACCCCTCCCCCCATAGGGGGCCAAGGGTGGTCCTCCTTACACAGGTATAGGCTCCATGTTGGGATTCACTGATTGCAAGAAAGTGCTTGCTATCACAAAAACAAACAAACAGAACACACACGCATGAACATGCACTGTCATACACACTGAGAGAACAGGAGCGAGCTGAAAATGAAACAAAATTAGGTATTGACTGGTTGTCACGGAGGCAAACATCATCATTCACCCACAGCAGGGTGACACCCAAAGGAGTCAATCACAGAGAGAGAGGGGGGCGGGGGGAGAGAGAAAGAGAGAGGTATTAAGGCAGAGAGGGAGGAAAGATGGAGAGAAAATAGGTAAATACACATAATGATTGAGGGCAAGCGAAAAATAGAGGGATGGATAGAGGGAGGGAGGGAGGGAGGGAGGGAGGGAGGGAGGGAGGGAGGGAGGGAGGGAGGGAGGGAGGGAGGGGGTGGAGAGCCAGTAGTGGAAGGAAAACCGAAAAACAAGCCAATAACTGCTGACCCAACTAAACCGGCGTGGCGAGATATGGTGCAGCCTGCACCGTATCTCAGCCTGCCACCCAAAAGCACCGCCAGAGGTGCAACTATTGCCTCATCATTGTCTCCTTCAGTCCCCTGCTGACTGTCTCTGCACTTTACATTTCCTGTAGTGCCACGATATGAATAAACATATTCCCCAATGCGCTTGTAAGGACTTTGTGGACCGTGCTTCGTTGAGAAGATGCAGAGATAAACAGGACAAGATGGCAGACTGAGTGGAGCAAATGATGCATGCATTTTTTTTTAAACTAATTTTCTGAACCCTCACTATACCCCCACATTGACAGTGCTGTTTAGCACTTCACCGACGACACCGCCCTTGAATCAATCACCATAATCGAGTAAGAAGTCGTTATCTCCTGCTAAAAAAAGCGAAAAAACAAACAAACCCTGCAGAATAAATAAGCAAAAATAAATATACAAAAATAAATGAGCGCGCACTTCAAGGAGATCCGTCATCATCGTTATAGAGTGGTGCAGGAATGAGTCCTAAAACCCGGAAAAACCGTTAGCATTTTGGCACTTCCGGTTCCCTCGTCTCGAAGTCAACGTTTTTTTTAATGGGTTTTTGGTTTGATGCCTAAAATAAGGTCTGTGGTTTTACACAAGCTTAAGAGATGGCCACGTTTTGGTCTATGACATAAAATACATCAGTAAATACCCCACTCGTGAATTTTGAAGCTTTTACGTGTCTTAAAAAACTTGCATTTACGCCAATTGCGTAAATGCAACTGGCGATTGCATTTACGCTTCAAAAGTCATAAAAGTAGTGTTCATTGGTGAAGATTATCTTGCTTAAAACGTGTGAGTATCATAAACATGTGTTAGCCACAGAGCTTATTTTCTGCAATAATGCAAAATCCAATGGGAAAAACCCATTGGCTTTTTGTCGAGGGAACTCAGGGCGATACTAACTTCCGGGTTGGCCTACAAAAATACGTCATCCCTGCACCACTCTATTAGCAAAATAAATATATAAAAATAAATGAGCACGCACTCCAAGGAGATCCGCCATCATCGCTATTAGGCTGGGACCACGAGCGAAGATCTTGTTTTGCGCTGGAAGGTGGTACCAAGACCGAGGTCCAGTCTGTAACCCTCCGCCGGCTTGTCTCGTTGGGACCAGTATACAAATCACCACCTGTTGGCCTAGGACGCACACAAAGTTTGTTTTACAAGAACAAGGGCGCGCAGGGTGTGTGACACTTAACATTGTGTTTCGTTTGAGTGTTGTTGTCTTGAAGATGTCTTCATCATAGTTTATTATTAATATTAGTTAGAAAAGACACCAAAAATAACCACCAGATACAGGGGTGGATGAAGATGAGAGGACAGCGCAGCGGCGGCTTTAGGCCTGGGCCTAAAGCCTATTCATAAAACATCTATTCATAAAGAAATGGAGGTTTTATGAATAGGTTTCTGGGTAACATCACAGCAGATATGTGTAGGCAAACCAGGGGGCAGAAAGCATGGAATACATACAGACAACAACCGTCAAGATGGCAGGGATTTGTTGTGCAACAAATCCCTTAACTACGCTAATTACAAAAGACAGGGATAGAAAATGTTTAACATACTGTGAGGTTCACTCCCTTAAAAACAGCAAGGGCGGATGATTTGTATGCACATAGATTTTCTTTAGTAGATACAGTAGGCTTTTCTATCAGATATGCTATAATATCCTATATCAGGCCATACAATAGTTGGCCATTTGGACATAGGCTATCCAATATCTAGTGAGAACAATTTGGTTTCTGTAATCAGGTGTCCGATGTAAGAGACGTCACCTGCCAAATCACCTGCCCATCCCCTCCCATTAGGGTTATTTTAGTGCATTCATAGATTTTCTGATCTATAACTAGAGGAGGTTTGATGTCCATATCTTATGATCTTTGTCCTTTTTTTTCAAAAAAATATTGGAAATGCACTATAAGCCTAATATGGAGGGGATGGATATGACCAAAATAGGGGGGAATGCACAAAACATTAACTGTGACATCATGATTCTGTGGTGGAAACAAATACTCTAGATGATGTATTATGTGAGACTTGTTTTTTTTAAAATAATTAATAATTATTTAAAAATTACTGCCAAACATGTCATTGTTTAAAATGATCATTGTTGATATTGTCAAAAAATGAACAATTAAACCATTAAAGCCAAGTTCATAAATCGTATACTTGTTTTGGTATATAGCTGTTAAAGCTTACATTACATAAATACTTGTATTTACAATGTTTTTTCTAAACTGTTTATTTTAGAAAAATATGTTGACGCTATTTAAAGTAAGGTATGGAAGTAATGATGAGGGTTTTTTTATTTTCTTGTTCATTTCTAAAATGTGTTGACAATGTTAATAACGTTAATATTATAATAATGTTAAATACATTAGAACAGTGCAAGTCATATCGTCATCACAATATTCAACAACGGTATCGCATATTGCATGTTTTCCTCATATCGTGCAGTGCTAGATCTATTCATCCGTCACTCCGATCGAGTAATAAACCCCCTGAAAATAATATGATATCGTTGATCAAAAACACAAGTACGTTTTGCTTCCTCTGTGTGTCATTAAAGCAGCAGATCTATTTCACTCAATTTGGCATGCATGCATTTTGTATGAGCGCCAGAGAGAGAAAGAGAGAGTGAGCGCACTGGTTACAGGGCTTGCCATTGCACTGCACTGCATGAACTGTATCTGAAAATGGTGTGTGTGTGTGTGTGTAAGAAATTCCAGTAAACTATACGAATTAAACAACACTAATGACTAACTACTAATATTTTTAACATCACAATTCATAAATAAACTGGAGAGTCAACAACAGCTTTTGCACATTTCAATTTTTCAATGATTAAGACATGTACTTTGACTGTAAATAAGGTGCCAGAGTGCATAAATAAAAAAAATTTCCGGGGGAGGACTAAAGAGGTCCGGGCTAAGCCCTGAATGTCCTCAAATCCTAGAAACACCCTAAATCCCAACACCACATGTAGATGTGTTTGCATTAGATGACTCCCTCTCTAGGTTAAACACATGCTATTGCATGCATAACCTGATACTGGTTTCCCAGTCACCTGCTGATGAAGCATTGATGTGACACACCTGTCCTCTGCTTAACAAGGCCTCTCTCCTCCTACGTATTCACTCACAACAATAATGAATGTGTGATTGTGCTATGAATGAATGTAGCTACCCTGCTGCTACCCTGAAACATGGGGTTCAGGGTAGGGACAAGCATTCACTAAATAACAATAGGAAGCAGATCAGCTAATTTCCTCTAAATAGTTTGTGATGTCATCAAGTCACACACATGTTTTCCTATGTTAAAAAAAAAAAGAAGTACTCTCCTCAATTGCTGAGAGCTAGCAAACGTGCTACTCAAGTTGTTGTGGTCTAATATAAAGCTGTAAAAATATGAGAAATATGATTTAAAGGTGAGAGGCTGTGTTTTCTTTCCACATTTCAAAGTTTTGATTGAACTCGGACAGACCTCTGCCACATCAATTTGACCAAGTGACCACACCTGTGTAGAGTAGCTGCGCTCCACTGTCCATGTGACTGAATGAGCACAAATGTAAGAATCTGGATTGGTCAGGCACAAAACGTTTCCTAAGGAAGACTAGTCTTTGAATACTACAATCTCATTGGCTAAGAACACTCACAGAACAGCTGATTGTAAAAAGCTGCTGCCAGAATGATTGGACTCAAAGTTTACAAAAGCATGTCTCTACCTCTAAAGCAAGTCTAAGCTGTGGGAGAGTGTTCCTTTATTTGTGTTGTTGGCTTCTGCAATCAGGAAAAAGTCAATCTTTTTTGCAGTTATTTTGAGTTTTTTTTTTACCAAAGTTAAAGCGGTTTCCTTTCAGGATTGACAAAGCTGCCCTGCAGACTATCTTTGCTGAAGTGGTACTTCAGTGAATACTGCTACAGCTACAAAAATGGCAGCAGTTGTGTTTCACCTTGTAAGGTAATTGATTAAAACATTCTTACTATGACCTATTTAACACTTCTACCTGAATGGTGGGTGGTTTTGTCCTTGTGCGCTAGCTGCAGAATTTCATGTTTGAACTCATTCGTTCTAATTTGTGTTTCTTCCAGTGCATTTCTGCTTTACTTGAATTGAGTACACTGTGCAGCTTTTCCAAGAGGTATGTTAAAATGATGGCCTGTGTGGATATCTGTCTGCATCAAATAGAATTTTAAAATCCATACACTGATTGCTCCATTTAGCTTCACTTGAACAACTGTCAGCATATGAACCCACTTTAAGCTAATCTTGTTTTGTTGTCTAGCTCTTGGCAGCTATGAGCCTGCTGAAAAAAGCCAGCCTTTAAGTAAAGGGTCACATCGCTATGGCAACCGTCAACCTCTTCATGACTTCCGCCCTCTGTGGAAGGCCCATGCAGCTGGCCAGGCTCAGCTCCGGGCTCAGATGGAAACCCAGCAGAAGCCCCAGAGGAGTTCTGTTGGTCTCTGGCAAGGCTCATATTCGTGCTCAGCCCAGTCTGTAAAGCCAGAGCCATTACAGACCTCGGCCTCATGTCTTTAATAAGCTGCCACAGACGTCTCGACCAACCCAATACGGAAGCAAACGCCACATCTCAAAGCGACCCCTAAATACCAACATGTTCCCCGTTCCACTCAGACAAAACCCCAGGCTAAGCCCAGAACATTTGAGTTCAACATAAAAGTGGACTGCATTTATATAGCGCTTTCTCATAGGTATAACCACTCAAAGCGCTTTACAATTATTGCCTCACATTCACCCATTCATACACACATTCATACTCCGACGGCGGGTCAGCCATGCAAGGCGACAGCCAGCTTGCTGGGAGCAGTTAGGGTTGGGTGTCTTGCTCAGGGACACCTCGGCACTTGGCTAGGAGGAGCCGGGGATGGAACTAGCAACCTTCCGATTACTAGGCAACCTGCTCCATCTCCTGCGCCACTGCTGCCCCCCACAAGCCAAACGATGGAACCGCTAAAGAATCGGATCCAGCTTCAGGTGGTGGAGACGACGCTGGCACTTTCAGGCCATTCGGTATTCAAACTAGTTTTAACAAGCCCTCTGTTCCTCTGATAACGCCAGTAGTCTAGTTGATCCTTCCATGCTAAGCTATCAACTTCAATTAGAAGTTCCTATCCCCTCCCAAAGTACATCCACAAGACCCCTCTCTTGCCTTGGTGGACATTCAGGACAACAGGGAACACTTTCCACCCCAGGGAATTATTTTGGTAACTTTCTTGACGGTAGTCAGAAAGGGCGCTGGACTGGCCAGAGCACGCCTACGAATGCTGATTTGTATACACTTTCTGTTTCTCAAATGCCCCAGTCTGCAGCCAACCCTGTAAATACTAGCTCAGAGAGCTTTCCCGCTGCACAACAGTATACACATGAAAATCAGTTTCCACCCCAAGCCTATCTTTCAAATAAAGTCGATTATTACAGTCCTCACCCTGGTAACAGTGTTCCAAGTTCTAGTAATGCTGCGCCTCATTTGCTGACAGAACCCATCTCTAGACTTCAGAGGCATACTACTGATTTAACCAGGACAGAAATCGTCACGCCAGTTACAAAAATAAATCATGTACACTTCTATACCAACCTCCACCCCATGTTAATCGACTCAACGAATACTACAGCAGTCAAATGAAGCCCAAACCCGCCACTTACAAATACGGCCAAAGTGGACACCCTAGCTCGTCTGAGCTGTCCTACATGTATGAACAGATTTCTCCCTCTGTTCCATATGACAAGGCTCAGCATGGGCTGAGCAATCTGCCAGTCAGTCCCAGTGGAAGTGAATATAACAAAGTCAAAATCAACAGACTGGCAGTGACTCCCAAACTGTTGCTTCTGAACAGGGAAATGATGGCCAATTCAAGCCGCAGTTTAGCACAGGCCGGGATGAAGATGTGTCTCAACCCATCTATCAAAGACAACTTGTATCCTAGTTTAGCTCCCTCAATATGAACAAGTATCTAGGTCTATTTGGAACCCAGGCACCATGCATCAGGGAAAGGGTGATGCATTTGTTGCAGATTATCAAAGCATTTTTAAACCGCCTACCCCAGCCGGTTATTCATTTTTGTATGAATACAACATAGATCAAAGTGAACAGACATTGCCTGGTCGTTTTAGTGCTGTTGAACAGCAACCTCCACCTCTGATCCATTACACTGGAACAGGCCAAATAGATGGCAACGCTCCTTTTACTAAACCTTTGATGGAACCTGATTTTAGTTGGAACTCTAATGGGTCTGCTGAATATCATGACTATTTATCCCCTCCAGTTAAGCCCAATAATGGTGCTGCTGATGGAAAACCATCTAAACCGCCCCAAGTGGATAAACTTGGACCTGTGTCTGAATACACAGAATTGTCCCCTTCAGGTTTGGCAGGCTACAGCACTAATCTTTTAAATCAACCTTCACAGAGGCAGCCTCTGTACATGGGATACAGCACTGAACAGCAGGGCATTGTGCAGAACAGACCTGGTACCTCAGCTTTTGAAAACTTACCAACCCAGCCCACTAGCGTCTGATAATTATGCCCCCATATATAGCTCCCTGCCAATGCAGACCAACCAAGATCTTCAATATACAGTCAACTCTCAAGCTGCTAATTACTACATTCCTGACCCTAGTAACGGTGCCAATTCAAGCAGCTTCTGAAAGTTCTGCACTTGTGCCACTGAAACCAATCTCTAAACCTCAGTGGCAAGCTACTCCTACTAGCAAAGGCAACTCTGCAGAGCTAAACACAATGTATGACAAATATAACATAAATTCAGGCCAAGTAGCACAACCACAGAGTCCCTTTGGAACCCCTTCATCAATTTCACAAAATATTTCTCCTAGCTACTCGTCTACTTTGAACCAACACTATTATCCATCAGAAGTTTTGAGGATGATTTTCAAGAGGGAAAATCAGGTCTACCACCTCAGTGTGTCCAACACGGCTAATCTGAATAGCCCTCAAATGTTTCCTCGTCAGCAAACAACTTCACCAACCTACAGCAACAAGGACCCTGCATGACATCGGCTCAGAAAGATGACCTCTTCCCCCTCACGGTCAACAGTCCGTCAAGGACTCTTCAGTCTTCCCTCCAACCACTAAATATGAATTGGAATGGTGTGGAAAGAAATGGGAATGTGGATCCTGTTTACACGCAACAAGGGCCACAGTATACATTGCCAGTGCAATCGTTTTCGCAGAAACTGGGCTACCAAAATCGTCAGGAAGCAGAGGACAGATTGAAGGTAATTCCAAGCTCAGGGAGTTATGGATACAGCTCCAGTGGCAGAGAAATGGCGCCTCTCCCGGAATATATGTCTGATATAGGAGAATATGGACTTCGGGAGGCCCAAGGCAATCCATTCCACAGAATGTGAACCATGGCTACAAGCCAAGCTTCAATCAGGGATCATTGTCAGAGGTCAACAAAGATTTTAATTTTAATGTCCCTCATTACTTTCATAGCTTTTGGCTTTATGTTTCAATGTTCTCATTTCATTTGCTTCCTTCATTGTTAGATTTTATCCACTGCAAATCACCACTTGATACCTTGATCTCTCGAGGAGATGGACTGCAACCAAAGACTATAGAAACTGAGTGAAGGTAGGATGCTGCTGAGAAATTGTCTGTCGACTGTATTGATGAATACAGGAACAATACAAACTTTTTTAATGTTTATTGAAGTCAATAAATTTTTTAATATAATTTACATTAATTTTCATTTTTAACTGTTTTCCCACAGGCTTTCTGGAACACATGACCTTGAAGAAAATTAGAACAACTACTCAAATAAAGTATTGACTGCTCATTGTGTTGTACTACCTTTTTTAATAATTATATATCATGTCAACACGGCTGTAAAGTATTTAAAGATGTTTTTTTTCCAGGCTGACTTTGGTGTTCATGATATCCTAATCAAATCCATGTTTTTTTTAATTGTTTATTCAGCACTTTTTCATAGCATTTCTTAAATGGGTTTACTTGTTCATTGAGTTGACGAGGTCTGATATGAAGGTTATATCTGTATATATTTTTAATGGATATTTTAAATGTTTTTCCTTAATGGACAAGACAGTGAAGAGACAGGAAAGTGGGTTGAAGGATAGAGGGAATGACATGTAGCATAGACCCGGGGGTCGCTACAAGGCATGGACATGGTTGGCTTACTAGTGGGTTGAGCCACCCCCATCAGTGAATTGTTGATCTGAACTCATGACGCATGCAATCAGTTCTGGGATTAAAGTTATCCCATGCCTGTTTTAGGCCTACTTTAATCCGGGCAATGGGGCTTGTCTCGGCAGATTTAAGTATAGTACACTTTGACTGTACATCTGTTGGGCAAGAGGCTTGGTTGTCCAATGTCAACTCGCATTTAAACTGTTATTGTACCTTAAATAAAAAACACTTAAATAAGCGTTTTTGTTTGGTATTGCACAGTGACAGACAAACACAGCATTTGCTTGAACCTGTGATGGGGTCATTTTCACTGACTTCACAGCGTCTCTCGAAAGTGAGCATGGCTTTGGCGCCACCTACAGTCCTTGGTATATTCTGTATGTATTTAGTTTCTGTCCCAATCAGTGAGCTTTAGTACAAGTGACTAAGTGCCCCATTTGTTCAGCTGAAACTAGCAACACCACGAGTTAACCTGTGCTTTCTGTTTACACCTACCTTTATCACTAATGTGTGCATTCTCATCACATGTTTAATGTCACCTAGCACCTATTGTAACAAATAACCCTATATAATACATAGGGATATGTATTGTATGTTCAGTTATGTATGTATTGTATAGGGTTATGTACATCCCTGTAGCGATATGTAGGCTATGTATTATATAGGTCTATGTATGCCTTATTATGGGGGTGTTATAGCGTACAGGGATATATGTATTATATAGGGTTGTGTATCTATGAGTCTATAATATATAGGGATATGTATTAATATGGGTATGTGTGTATTATGGGTTGGGATATGAGTCTATATTATATAGGGATATGTATGTATTATATGGATATATGATATAGGGTTAGGTATTTATTATATTGGTCTATGTATGTATTAGGTGTATGTATGTATTATATAGGGTTAGGTATGTTTGTATTATATGGGTCTATGTACTGTATTATAGGGCTATGTATGTATTACGTGGGTCTATTTGTATTATATAGGGTTTGGTATGTATTATATGGGTCTATGTATTATATAGGGTTGGGTGTATGTATGTATATGGGTCTATATGTACTATAGGTATGTATGTATTATATGGGTCTATGAATGTATTATATTAGGTATATGTATGTATTATATGGTTCTATGTACTGAATTATAGGGATATGTATGTATTATATAAGTCTATGTACTGTCTTATAGGGATATCTATGTATTATATGGGTCTATGTATATTATGCAGGGTTAGGCATGTATTACGCGGGTCTATGTATGTATTATATAGGGTTAGGTATATATTTGTATTATATGGGTCTATGTATGTATTATAGGGATATGTATGTATTATATGTGTCTATGTACTGTATTATCTGTTTTATAGGGATATGTATGTCTATGTGTATTATAGAGGGTTAGGTATGTATCATATGGGTCTATGTATGTATTATATAGGGTTAGGTATCTATTATATGGGTCTATGTAAGGTAAATGCAAACCTTTGTATGGACGTCATTCTCTTTCTTCTATTGTTCTCTCTATTTGTCATTATCTGGAGGCCAAGCCCTCGGACTGAATGGACCATGAGTGAGTGAGTGAGTGTGTGTGTGTGTGTGTGTGTTTATGCTGACGTGGGCCTGATGCGATGATGGGCACGTGGCTGAGGGGTGCTCTCCTGCTGTGCTCACCCAAAGGCCTGTGACTGGGAGGAGGAGGAGGAGGTGGAGGAGGAGGAGGAGGAGGAGGAGAACAGAACAGGGATGAAGAAAGAAAGCTCAAAGCTGTGCCAAACACGAGGAAAGTGAGGCAGAACAATCAAACTAGACAACACAGGTACTGGTATACAACGTGGAAACCCACCCACCACCAGGGATGTACAGGTCAAGAGGAAACCGATAGCTCCACAGTTTGACAATCTCGGGAAAAACACCAACAAGGAATACAGTTCTCTACATTTTTCTCCAATATGGACTAGAACCTGGACCCCCCCCTCCCCACCACCACCACGCTTTTTCTCTCTCCCTCACTCTCACTCTTATCTTGCACGGCCCGCATCTCCACTCTCCCCAGGACGTTGTGGTTCTTCTTCCCCCCCCCCCCCCCCCCCCCCCCCCCCCAGCGTGGGTCTTGCATCTCCGGGAGTGAAGCAGTGGAGATCATGCAGGAGTCTCCGGGCGCGGCCGGCGTGGACGGGATCTACGCCAGCAACGTCCCTGCCTTTCTCACCAAGCTGTGGACGCTGGTGGAGGACCCAGACACCAACCACCTCATCTGCTGGAGTGCTGTGAG
>JAOPHQ010006548.1:230000-370834 GCA_030340625.1 Merluccius polli
TTGGCATGCCATTGTGAACTTAATGAGCTACACCTATTTTCACACCTACTGTTACACATCTGTGTTAGCATATACTGGATGAACTCACCAGGGAACATTAATACGTTACTAAGACACGTTGCACAGACAGAGGACATCATGAGGAGGGAGTGTGTGTAATATCAATGATGAAATATTAGCGACTTTCATCTATAACGTTAATGGTTTTTTATCGACTTATTCAGTTGAAATTAAATTCTGCAGTGCTTTGAGCGTATTGTTGTTGCGCTGTGAAGGGAACATCTGGTAAATAGTTTTATTTGACAATTGTTAATGTTGGATTTGTATGTCATTATCCAACGTCTAAAGTTGGCTGACGACACAGAGATACCACGTCATACCAACGTCGTTATACTATTGGCTCACAAGCCTTGTCAGAAGCATTAACCAAACTTCAGACATCTTAGACAGAGATAAACAAAACATTCGATTCGGACCCGGCAACATTTTTTAAATGATCAATTCCCAATTATATATTTTTTTAGGAAAAGCTTTTATTCCGCACCTTTCTAAAAGCTCTGTGGATGTTTTTATTTATTATTTTTTTGTATTCCTCTACATAAAAATGTTATCAATAGGACCTTTAATGTAGAACAGTAATATCTGGAAGCTGGCTGTTTCTTTAGGCCCCTGATGTTAGACGAAGGCTCTCCCAGTCCTCCTGCCTCTAAGTTCAGCCATAGCCACCCCATGGAGGCCCTTCAGGAGCCATTCTACATACAGTCGGTAAGAAGACTGCACTTAACACGCACCTGACTGTCTAGTAGCTTTACATAACTTAGTTAAGCCCTGAGTTATCAAAATAACTGTTGCTCCATCCTGCTTGAATGTGTATCATAGTGTGCAAAATATAGAATAATATAAATGGAATACCTTGAAACACCCAACCACACACATGGTGACACGCATGCACACACAAACACACACACACACGCATGCACACACACGCACACAAACACACACACACACACACACACATGCACGCACGCACACACACACAGACACACAGACACACACACAGACTTTACAAGTCTATCCACCTATGATTAGATACTTAATTGTCTAATTTGAATTTAAAGTCTGTAATCAGTGATGAAAATACCTGTACATTAACACATTGATTAAGATTATATTGTATCTAAATACTGACTTGTTTTTGCATCATGAGGCATATGTTATGTTGTTCTGTGAAACTAACATTAGAGGGAGACATTTCATCCCACACACCAAAGATCAAGATATTAAATACCCTTGAAACTTTTGTTAGTGGCCACACAGCCCCATATATTTACATGGTAGTTAAGATGCACATAGTTCCTTTGAATTTCATATTCATCTTTTGTCTTTTCTCCTTTATTTCTTTCTCAGCCATCCAATGAGGGTGCCTCTTGTTCTACCAGTGGGATTACCGGGGGACCTATCATATCAGATGTCACTGACATGTCCCAGCCAACCAGCATGGCCCTCCAGTTGCAGACAAATGAGACAAGGTAACTGACAGAGAGAGAGAGAGAGAGAGAGAGAGAGAGAGAGAGACAGAGACAGAGACAGAGAGCAAAAGCTCACCATTACATTTACATTTAGGGCATTTAGTAGACACTTTTGTCCAAAGCGACTTACAATAAGTACATTTGTTAGAAGAAAGTGCAACACTAAACCACTATCAGTAGAGTAAGGATTTCGCAAGAACGAGTTTCAAAAACCCAATTGCTAAGCTAACCCATTGGTAGTATACAACAGAGATAAGTGCGAAAATACTAAGCGCAGAGGATCAAAGAATGAGCCAGGACATACAAACAGAATAATAAAGTTGTTTTTTTTATTATTAGTGGGAGGGGGAGGGGTAGTAGAGGAAGGATGCTATGCACGGTCCAGGTCAACTCTGAACAGGTGGGTCTTGAGTCTCTTGGGGAAGCAGGTGATCGACTCTGCAGTCCTGACGTCAGCATGGAGGTCGTTCCACCATAGCGGTGCCATGACAGAGAAGAGCTGTGACTTAATTGTGCAACCTTTGCTTGCTCTCAGGGATGGCTGTACTGGCCGGCCGGCCGAGGTAGTTGCGTGGAGGGCTCTAGCCGGGGTGTGGGGTCTGACTAGTAGGGGGTCCAGGCGGTTCCGTTGACAGTTTGTAGGTCAGTACCATCATCTTGAATCTGATATGAGCTACTACAGGGAGCCAGTGGAGGTCACGGAAGAGAGGGGTCATGTGGGAGAACTTCGGCAGGTTGAACACTAGCTCGTGCTGCAGCGTTCTGGATTCAATGCAAAGGTTTGATCGTGGGGGCAGGGAGTCCAGCCAGGACCGAGTTGAAATAGTTGAGGTGGGAGATGACAAGTGCTTGGACCAAGAGCAGCGCTGCTTCCCTTGTGAGGAAGGGTCAGATCCGGTGGATGTTGTAGAGAGCAAATCTGCAGGATTGGGTCACCGCGGTGATGTTGGCTGTGCAGCACAGTTGGTCATCTAGTATGACGCCGAGGTTCCTCGCAGTTGGTGAAGGACCCACCACAGCATCCTCAACAGTTACCAATAGGTCCATGTGAGGGCAGTCACATGGACCTACTGGCAAGAAGAGGAGCTCATTCTTGTTGAGGTTGAGCTTCAGGTGGTGCGCAGACGTCCAGGTGCTGATGTCTGCCAGACAATCTGAGATGTGAGTTGCAATCAGGCTGTCAGAGAAGGGGAAAGAGAGAAATAGTTGAGTGTCGTCTGCGTAGCAGTGATAGGAGAAACCATGCGAAGTGATTACAGTGCCTAAAGATCTAGTGTATAGGGAGAATAGAGCGTAACAGTGACCGCCCCCTTTTTAACAGCTCCGGTGCCGGAAGTAAATTTCCCATGCATTTATCTCGTCCACTTTTCGTATAATCCTTATAAAAAGAGTATTAAGACTTGAACCAAGCCGATCGTTCGTTATGGTAGTCGTGACCATATTATGTTTGATTCGGGATGAGTAGTTCCTCACTCGGTCAACAAAATAAAGTACCTTTGGCTTTTCTTCCGTTTTCCAAATTCTTTTTATGCCCGAATCAAACATAATATGGTCACGACTACCACAACGAACGATCGGCTTGGTTAAAGGCTTAATACTCTTTTTATAAGGATTATACGAAAAGTGGACGAGATAAATGCATGGGAAATTTACTTCCGGCACCGGAGCTGTTAAAAAGGGGCGGTCACTGTTACGCTCTATAGAAGCAGTCCTAATACTGAGCCTTGAGGGATTCCGGTGTCAACGGAGCAGGGTTCGGACAAGGAGCCATTCCACGTGACCTGGTAGGTGCTGTTCGTCAGGTAGAATGTGAACCAGGATAGCGCAGAGTCAGTGATGCCGAGTTCTGCGAGGGTGGCGAGGAGGATCTGGTGGTTCACGGTGTCGACCGCCGCAGACAAGTCGAGGAGAATGAGAACCGATGAGAGGAACGAGGCTCTGGCAGCACGGAGGGACTCCGTCACCGTGAGGAAGGCTGTCACAGTGGAGTGTGCAGTCTTGAAACCTGACTGATGAGGATCAAGCAGGTTGTTATGTGAGAGATAGGAGGACAGTTGGTTAGAGATGGCACGTTCCAGAGTTTTAGGAAGGAATAAGAGAAGAGATACCGGTCTGTAGTTCTGGATGTCAGCAGTGTCAAGGTAATGTTTCATGAGGAGTGGCTTGACTCTAGCAATCTTGAAGGATGCTAGAATAAGGCCTGAAGTGGGAGAAGAGTTGATGAGAGTGGTGAGGAACGGCAGGATGTCGCTCGAGACGGCTTGGAAAAGGGAGGAAGAGATGGGGTCAAGGGGGCCGGTAGTGGCATGGTGAGACATAACTAGTTTGTGCACATCTTCAGGGGAGAGAGGGGTGAAGTGGGTGAGGTGGACAGAGGTGGTAGTGGTGGTAGGGAGGATAGTGGTAGGGGTGAAAGAGGAGCTGATGGCCTTCACCTTCTTAGTAAAGTAGGTGACAAAGTCATCAGCTGTGAGGGGAGGGGGGGGGATGGAGGGGGGGTGGGGTGAGGAGAGAAGAGAACATGGAAAATAGGGTTGGAGGCAGAGGAGTTGATCTTGGTGCAGTAGAAGGTAGATTTGGCTGCTGACACAGTAGAGGCAAAGTCTGAGAGGAGGTGAAGGTAGCGAGAGAGGTCCTCCGAACAGTCTTCCACTTTCTCTCAGCTGCCCGTAGCTCTGTTCTACAAGCTTGCAGAGATTCGGACAGCCAAGGGGGAGGGGGAGAAGATCGTGCTGATCTGGAGAAAATGGGAGAGAGGGAGTCCAAGGAGGACGAGAGGGCATAAGTGCAATCACGCAATGACATAAGTGTGTGGAAGCCTACAGAGTGTGGTTTCCCTCCACAGAGACAAGTGTCTGATGCTCATCAAGGAAGAGCCTGTCAGCCCAGGAGTCAGGGGAGGGTTGGTGGGAGGAGGAGGAGGAGGAGGTGGAGGAGGAGGAGGAGGAGGAGGAGGAGGAGGAGGAGGAGGAGGAGGAGGAGGAGGAGGAGGAGGAGTGGCTGCAGGTGCAGAAGCCGGGGTGCTCCCCTCCTCCTGTGAGGTATGCTCCTCAGAGCCCCCCGTCCTCCCTGTGGCCATGGTCCAGTCCGTCCTTGAGGGGAGGGGCTCAGTGACCTCACTGGTGGAGAGGAGGAGCAAGAGACCTACACTGGAGCGGTAGGCACGCACATACACACACACACACACATACATGCATGCACGTGCACGCACACTAGACACATGTTTCAAGCTCCAACTAACATGAAAAGTGCAGGTTAGTTGGCACATTATATTTAATGTGTTTCATGTAATACAATATAATGTGTGTGCATTTGTTTGTGTGCATGCAGGGGGGAGGTGTCTGACATAGTAGAGAATGTGGACATGAATCTGGAGGACTTGCAGCAACTCCTGCTTAGGAGCCATCAGCAAGGAACTGTGGAGCCCGGGACCACTGCTGTTATGGACGTCAGTACACGCACAGACACACATGCACATGCACACACACACACACGCACACACACACACACACACACACACACGTGTATGCACACACATCCTGAAATGAGATATTTGCAAATACAATACATATACAAATTGGGTCTTCTTCTTCACACCAGCCCTTCAATCTAAGCCTGCCTCTTACTGAGTGGAACTTCACTGAGATGGAGTCCAACCTCAAATCCGTGAGTCCTAAACAAGACAGACTGACTGACTGACTGACTGATTGACTTGATTTGATGCTTGTACATTTGCACTATACACTGAAATGATCTTTGTGGTGAATGGGAGAATGGAAGGCATAATACTGTTGGTGTGTTTTCTGTTGTAGTACATGTTCCAGAACCAGGAAGCCGAAGCCTATTCAGCTACTGGCTGTGAGGAGCAATGACCGGACCAAGCCAAAGATCGACCAAGTAAGAAGACAAAACCCCATGCCCTCAGACCATAGATGTGTGTTGCAATATTGAGTGTTTTTTTTTAGCTGGACAATATTAAAGTAGAAGACTTGACTTCAAGTAGAAGTGTCAGAGTTGTGGTAAAGTGTTCGTCACCACTCCTTATCTTCTTCCTCAATGAAGAACATGTGAATATGTGTCTTTCTCTCTGCCAGACCAAAGAAGCTGCCATCCCCCAGACGCTGCCCTTGAGTTACATTTCAAGGCTATTTGAAAAATACTCCATGCATGCCAAACCCACAACAGTTTTAACAGAAGACCGCGGAGTGTATGGGAATCATCCTGCAGTCGTCTTTTCATATCATCTCCATTTTGAAAAAAAACCCAGAACTCAACCCTTCCATGTGTCGTCAGTGCTGTGGGAGGAAAATCTTACAGCTCGTGTGTGGATGGGCCCGCGGGCCTGTGGGAGGAACCATGCTGCTAAGAACACCAAATGTCCCCCTGCCTGCAGTCCCAAGGACCGATTGGTTCATGCCAACACCTCCCTTGGTCTCACAGGCTATGGGGGAATCTTTGAAACTGGATGGATTCTGTCTACATGGGAAAGCATTCGGGGCTGATGTGCTGCAGTGCTTGCTCAATGGGAGGGCACTTCCTCACAGTGATTGGCAGTGGAGCACCATTGGTGATGGTGGTGGTGGTGGTGATGGTAAACACATCAATTACAGTGTTTTTCCTGGTGACCATTATGTGCAAGTTGACAACAACAACAACAACAACAACATGAGGGCTTATTAGCTGTTGATCAGGGATGCTTGACCAGGTGACTAGAAGGAGCCAATGGGATCACACCAGTAACCCCTCCAGGTGCTGTGGGACCCCACCCACTGACAATCATAAACTGTTGTTGGTAGTATGACAGGGGTGTAACTCAAACTGTGTGTTTAAAACCAGAGCCCAATAACCACACAGATTACTGGAGAATGTAACTGAAATAATAGTAATTGGTTTGTATGCACTTTAGTCATTGTGTGTTAGTGTGTAGAGTGTTCTTGCTTATGGAGGTGAATATTTGGAGGTGGATATTTTTATTGCATGGTATACAAAATATGCTACATATGTTTACAAAAATCGTAAAAAAACAAAAAACAAAACAGAAACAAAATAATCACTCCTTTCATGATTCCCCTTCCCCTTTTGAATACAATAACTGGGCTGGGAGAAAAAAAACACATCATTAGGAAGCCTCTCTTTTATCGAAGCGTATCATGGTTACATCTCATCTGTAGGTGTCTATTCGCCAGCCTATCATACAAACATTGATTAACATTGTATTCTCAGTCTATTTCAATGTAATGGGTCAAAATGGATTGGAAGGATTATTCATATAACAAAACAATGAAGATATATTACATTGCATCTTTGCACATTTTGTATCTATATTTTGAAGAGAAGTTCAAGTATACAGACTGCATACTCTACCTTTCTTGGGATGGCCAGGGGCTCCCTTGACCTGACACAGAGTGAGGAAACTCTGGCTCTGCCTGCCTTTATGTTCATAGACACAACTTTTATTTTGAAATGCATCCAAGTTAAAACAGCAACAGGAAACTGCAATACTCACAGCTATGTGCAATGTTCCAGTAATGTGAGGTTACCTGCTTAGTGAAATGTATCCACTAATGTAATATGTCATAATGGACAACTCAATCAAACAAAAAAAAAGAGTAACTCTGAAGTTACATTTTATTTTCCATGGTATCTCCTTCCGAGCCTTGAATAGTTTGTACCATTCAATTATTGTCAACCCATTACGAGTCATCGGTGAGCTGGGCCCTGGTTGCAGGTTAATAGTTTTTAAAAGAAGCCCGTCTGTAGCAAATATACTACTTCTGGAAAACTAGACCCATGCCTTAACATACTCTATTGTGCAATATTAAACTCAGTTGTTAGGGCTCTGAAGCTGCAACACATTGATGACATTAGGAATGTATAGGGGGGGCAATAGCATTGCAGTGGGTCATTCATGGTTGGGTAAAGAAGTACTGCCTGAACAGAATATTAGCTTTCTACTAAATGCAATAGCTGTGGCAGCTACTCTATGTTAGGTTTTAAACTAAAGTATGTGCATATGATTTTTTCCCCCATGAATTCTCAAGAATGTTTTCCAATTATTATAGCTCTAGAAAAAATATACCAGTAGGTACTATACATTTTTGTCTTACGAACAATAAAAATAGTGTAAACTATTTTGACATTATTAAACTGGAACTTTTAACCAATTATGATTGTTCCAGAGATTTCTCAAAAGGTCAAAGGGTGAATTGTCACCACCCTTAAGGAAAGTTATCATTTTCATGGGTAGTGTGCATGTTTGGTGGAGAGGGTAGCAAACCATGGTGTATTACACAGGATATTGCACTACAAATTACAATTGTATGATGGTTGACTGTATACGGTTCATTTTTCAATTCATTTATTTTTGTTCTTCCAGTTAAATTATAATATGCGTGTTGGTGAGGTTTTTTTTTTTCCATACGAGTGATAAACACATAAACTTGCTCCTGTATTCATCATTTATTGTGTTCCATTTCATGCACTTGCACTGGGAATGATCCGCTGTGTATTCGAATGGCATTTACGCTAGTCACATTGTGGATGAACAATATTTTGTTGGTGAACTAACAAAATTAAGAGTAAAACTAAGAGTATTCCTCTCTTGTAACGAAGCCTATAGCGTCCCAAGAGCATCTTTGCACTACGCTCCTACAATGCAATATGATCACATTTGCTCCGCCATTGCCCAATATAGTACACAACAAGATAAACAGTAGGCCTGCTGCCATGCATGCACAATTCTTTACACATACATACGATATCACAGCAAATACCATTCCATTGATGGACATCGATCAGATATTTCAACTCCCCCTTTTTTCCAGTAAATCTGGGGGTCAATCGGTTAACTGGGCGCTCAGTGAGTCACTTCATGAATTTCAGTTGATCTGATTCTGTTGTGAGTGAGTTGGGCAATGAGGGCCATGCTGCTGTTGCTTTTGGTAAAGTCAGCCTTTCGATGCTGCTGGATATGTGAATTGTTTTCAATGACTTCTTACAGTGTATACTACAATGTATTGCGAAAGAGAGTCGTGAACATGTATGCTACATTTGTATGAAATAGTTATAATCAAAAGTAAATTAAAGGGGGTTCATCTTTGCATCTATTTGTTTTTTGTGTTGGTCTCTCGCTGTATTCAATGTACATAGAGCATGACCGTGTCAAACCATTAAAACAGTGGATGGGTTGTGATTGTGAAAGTGTATTTCACATGGAATTTTATCTGCTTTACAGCCCCCCATGACGTACTTCCTTCACAGTAGGTTTCACAATTTATCACAAAGTGGAGTGTCTGTCTTAACACTGTTCAAAGCACCAAGTCTGCCACCTCCACAGAACAGAGGAAGGTAGCCTTGAGCCTATCAGAGTCTATCATCCAGTTATTAATATAATAACACATTATTATTAGTTATTGCACAGGTTTTATGTTAAGGTAGTGGACTCACACTCACACAATTTTATGAGCTAACCGGATTAGGTAGTCGTAGAAGTCCATATGTTTACAGTGAGTTTTGTTATTTAGGGTTGTAATTTAGTGGATGCAGTCATCTGACAGAATTCATAGTGTTTTTTGTGACTCAAATCTAATCCAATGTTATATATTCTAATCCAATCTGATCTAATCCAATCTGATGTAATCTCTTTACAGACAATAAAGCATTTTGTGGTTAGTGTTCTGGTCGTCTTTCTCATATGCTGGACTCCCTATCACATTATCAACATGGTGGATGTATCGACAACCTTGTTAAGGGCCTCGTCACCAGCAGCCTATGACCGTCTGAAGGTTTTCCAAAGTACAGCAGGTGTGTGTCTATTTTCCTTCTGTTATTCCTCTGGAGAGACCAAGTATCACCACATGTTGTAGACCAAATTAAACATTTTTCTTGTGATGTCCACTTCCCATCAGGTCATGAACCCGCATTCACACTCCGCAAGAAGCTGAACAAGAGCGGCGCCGACCACAACGACATCACCACCATGAGCAGCACCTCGTCCAAGCCACCATGGCAGTGGTCACGTCATTGTGGTTTGTCATGGCAGGAAATGCTCAACCACCTAGTGAACAGGAAGGACATGGTTAAGCACATTTTTGCCTCACTTGCCTTTTCATTCATCAGCCAGTTTTGAAAGCTATCTCAGGTGGTATGTAAATAATAGTTTTGTATGCAGTGTCTATCTATATCTATCGATACCCCAATCCAAGCATCGTAAGACTTTTGTGATGCTTTTTGTTTTCTATGAAAAAATGTTGTTTCGTGGGGTTTGAAAGGTTTCTTAGTTTATATACAAATGCAGGTTTAAATGTGAATAATTGTACAGTGTATACTACAGTGTATTGTGAACATGTATGCTACATTTGTATGAAATAGTTATAATCAAAAGTAAAGAATATTTCACATGGAAGTATATTTGCTTTACAACCCCCATGACATCATCACATAAACATGTGACTTAACAAACTTCCCATTTGTACTGTGTGGAATCCAAAGAAGTACACATGTACTTCCAGTAGGATCACAATCAAAATCTAAAATATGTTATTGCACTTTTAACGAGACATACAGGAATTTGTCTAGGTTGCAGTGCATATCTGAAACAAGACAGTCAACAAACATAATAAGTGAAACGTATTGCTGCACACAACCGTCAAATCAGGGAAGAAGCTGCGGAGGTGGCGGCCTGTTCAGGTGGCAATGGACCTATAACACCTCCCTTACACCTTCCTTCTCATGAAAGGAAGTAATGTAGTGATGTAATTAGTTTCAACAGAGGAAATAGGCTCATTGATTCGCAACTGCGAATCTGCAATGCTACCTCTCCTACCTCCTCTTCCTCCTTACTGGCAACTGAACTCCCTCTAACTTTAATAAATTGGAAGAGCTCAAAATTGGATTTATGAATATCAGATCGCTTTCAACTAAAGCACTCTTGGTCCAGGATCTAATTTTTGAAAATAAGCTAGATATCCTGGGCCTATATGAAAGCTGGTTGAAACCAGACGTATATCTACCATTAAATGCAGCTACCCCACCCAACTACGTTAGCTCACAATTATCTTGAGAATCAAAAAAAGGTGGTGGGGTGGCCTTATCTCAAATTCAAAACTCGTCCTAAGACCGAAAAATAACTACATTTTCATCTTTTGAGGTGCTTGCTTTCTGCTCCTTAGTCCCTATTAAACAAACAAAAAGCATTGCAGATTCATTCTTCTTAGCCATAGTTTACCAGCCCCCGGGCCCATACTCACTTTTCGTGGAAGAGTTCTCTGAATTCGCAGCCGATCTTGTTACATATTCAGACAAAGTTTTGCTTGTCGGGGATTTTAACATTCATGTGAATAATTTGTCTGATTCTCTCGCAAAGGTTTGGTTTCAAACAGCTTGTCCAGCACCCTACCCACAACGATGGAAACACGCTGGATCTTGTTCTGACCCGGTGTTGAAATTTCAGACTTGGTTGTCTCACCTTTTACCTCAGCTTTATCTGATCACTTTCTGCTCACTTTCCAGGTGGTGGTATCTTGCCCCTACGACGCCCGCCAGGCTACTTACAGCTGCCATCGTATCACCCCTGCAACTACTGCAGCCATGGCAGATAAGTTGCCTCTGTCACTTGCTCCTCTGTCTCACTATAGGGGCTCCG
Organism: Merluccius polli; assembly: GCA_030340625.1. Lineage (NCBI taxonomy): Eukaryota > Metazoa > Chordata > Actinopteri > Gadiformes > Merlucciidae > Merluccius > Merluccius polli. The sequence goes on from JAOPHQ010006548.1 coordinate 241,173, forward strand.
TGGATAGGCTCATGGATGACTTCAACATCGCCTTATCTTCAGCCATTGACTCTGCTGCTCCTCTCATTAAAAAACGAACTACAAAAAGACTAGCACCATGGTTTACTGAAGACACTCGCACCCTTAAACAAAGCTGCAGAAAACTAGAACACAAATGGTGCTCGACTAAACTTGAAGTCCATCAACTTGCATGGCATGATAGCCTGCTCAGCTACAAAACCGCATTAACCGCTTCTAGAAATGCCTACTTCTCCAGTGTCATTAATTTGAACAAAAACAAGTTTCTCTTCGACACTGTCAAAACTCTGATGCAAAAACAACCTCAGAAAGTGGGCTCCTTCCTCTCTGCAAGCAACTTTTTGGATTTATTTGACCACACAAAATCGAATCAATTCGAAAAGAGATTGATGCTTCCCCTACTATTCATCTTGATCAGCCTACAAGAGCGGCACCACACGTCCCCCCTGAAGCAACCTTCCTGCAGTTCAGCACGATCTCCTTAGATGAACGTGCTATACTAACACGGGCATCTAAACCCACTACCTGTATGCTGGATCATCTCCCTACCGAGGTCCTTAAGGAACTCTTCCCAACATGAACTTGTCCCTGATGATGAACAACTTATTTGAACCCTTTCAGTCTGGGTTTAGGACTTACTCACTGAAACTGCTGTAACCAGAGTGGTAAACAATCTTCTTACCATGGACAGCAATGCAAGCTCTCTGCTGGTGCTGTTCGACCTTAGCGCCGCCTTCAACACAATCGACCAAAGCATTCTTCTTGATCGTCTTGAACATGTTGGCATCAATGGCTCGGCTTCATCTTCATCTTCATCTTAGAAATATTGCTAAAATTACACCAATGCTATCCGCAGCGGATTCAGAGATGCTCATCCACGCATTTATATCGTCTAGGTTAGAATACTGTAATGCATTGTGTTATCTGGTTTACCAAAGGGATGGGCATTTGAAGGCATATCAATATTCGAATATTCAATTTAAAAAAAGATATATAACTGTATAAGTGTAGCGCACTCATAATTTAGCCTGAAGGGCTTCTGTGATCCGGCCTTCACTAAACAAATGTATTTGTTTTCCATCTATTAGTCAAATAAATAAGGAAATCAAATCCAATTTGTTCAATGTATTGAGCATAGAAGGAAAAAACACTCAAAATCAGTAGGCTCAATCTGCACAATTGAAACGAAACCATCCTTTTTGACAACAATATGAATGAACAGTATTGCATACTGAATGCACAAACTGAAATTAGATTAAATTAAATTAACTGAAGCACAATGGCAAAAAGTATTAAGTAAGTACTGGTGGGCTTGCATATCAACAGAACTCCACTTGCAGCGCATGGGCCTGCCTCGCATTACGCATGACGCGCATATAACAGAACAACATCAACACAAATATATTATGTGTAAGAAGCTCCGTAGGCAGTGTCTTTTTTTTGTTCCATTACCTCTAACCCCGTAATGAGCCACCGGATCCACCCCCCCTCTGCGTTCCGGGACCTCCCACTTTACAAATTAAGCACTGGTCCTCCACCACTGTAGTGGGTTGGTCCTCCACCACTGTAGTGGGTTGTTCCTCCATCATGGTGGTTCGTTCCTCCGCCACTGTAGTGGGTTGTTCCTCCATCATGGTGGTTCGTTCCTCCGCCACTGTAGTGGGTTGGTCCTCCACCACTGTAGTGGGTTGGTCCTCCACCACTGTAGTTGGTATTCTTTTAGTGTGCATGCTGCATGCAAGTTTAAACTACGTAATGCGGAAAGGCACAAAAATGCATCAAATGTATTGCAATTGTGTTTTTTCTTTCTTTCTACTTTACATATTTTAAATGGCATGAGTATATACATTCAATAAACAATATGTAATTATTATAGCTAATGGATAATATTTAATTAACTTTACACACAAAAAAAAAAAAATTGCTACAGCTAAAGTCGAATATCCACACCATTTCGAATAATCGAATATTCGAATAACCGTGCCCATCCCTAAAAATCTGACCACATTACCCCTATTCTCGCCTCCCTCCACTAGCTTCCAATCACCGCCAGGTCAGATTTGAAGGTGCTACTTCTTGCCTATAAAACTCTGCATGGACTAGTGCCACCCTACCTGAAGGACCTTATTATTTCATTACTGTCCTTCTCGGCCCCTCCCTTCAGGAGCTGGCCTATCAATCCCTAAATTGAAAAAGAAATCAGCAGGACACAGATGGGCACAGATGTGGAACAGTCTGCCACCTGTAATCAGGGAAGCTGACTCCGTTGATAAATTCAAATCCAAACTTAAAACCTACCTCTTTACTCACTCATTTGGCTCCTAGGAGTGTCTCTCAGCTCTCATTACAGCTAAATCGACCTGTTAACCAGCACTAGCCTACCCCTGCTGCCGACGGGTACTAGATTGAGGGTGTGTGTGTGTGTGTGTGTGTGTGTGTGTGTGTTTTGCCTACCCCATCTAATCCACAACGTTGTCTCTGTCTTAGGGTGTTGCTGTGATCATTACTGGACGTCCGGCCACTGCACTGGACAGCTACCAGCTGCTCACAAGCCAGCACTTCATCACCATGGACAAAATTAATTTCCTATTCTTTGTACTTTAAATGCCTGCTGTAATACTACAGTATGTGTGTCACTTATGGCACCCATTGCACTCCTAACCATCCCTGGAACGCAGAGCGGGGGCTGCGTTCCTTCTCAAGATTTCTTGCTGATAATCAAGGGCGTTTTTTCTTGCCCTTTGGGGGCCTAGGGTTCGGGGGTGTGTCGTAAAATGTGTGACCTGTGAAGCCCTTTGAGAGTGTAATAGACGTCATGGCAAAAGTTTCATACAGGAAACTGACCGTCTGTTCTGTTTTTAACCACTCTATAAGAGCTCAACATTTTTCACTCGGTCTGACTTCATGCTTCTCTTTTCTTCTATTTTTTTCATTTTCTCTGTCACCATGTCTGTCCAACTCTTCATCTCTACGTTGAGTCCCACTACAGACCACTCCATGCCACAGAACTTCATGAATCCGGTGGGTGATTTTTAAAAAAATCTTCTAAAAATATATTAAAGCTAAAAAAGTAAAGATATTTTAGCGATTTCAATCGTCTCGTGGTGAACACAGAATCTAAAAATGAAAAACATCTTGATTGTTTCTTTTTTCCCAATTCACTCAAACTGTGCTCTGGTGCAAACTGTGTAAATACTAACTCAGTCAAATCAAATCGAGCGCTGGGTTGATCGAGTAAATAAATGGTACGTGCTAATCTATGGACTATATGGAAGGGGAAAATATCACTAGTTCCCCAAAAGTGGGAGTATAAAATGCTTAGAATATCATTATAGAATAACAAGACATTCAATATAAAAAAAAGTATTTATAGAGGAGTAGAGTGATGACAAAAATGCGAAGGGAAAATAGCCAAATCATATTCCTACAGGAGAGTCACCTATCTCAGAGTGAGCATGAAAAATTAAAGAAATTTGGATTTAAGAACACATTCTACAACACCTTTAAAAATGGTCAAAAAAAGAGGAGTTGCAATACTGCTACATAACTCCATTAATTTTGAGCTGATTAGGGAGATCAGGGATAGTGAGGGCAGATATATTCTAGTGCAAGGCAAAATAGAGAATGAAATGACCACACTTCTCTGTTTATCTCCCCCCACAAAGCGATCAAAACATTCTGAAAAATATTCTTGAATTGATTTCCTCAGAATCACAAGGCACATTAATCTGTGCAGGTGATTTTAATACAATAATAAACAACAAATATGATACATCTAATAAAAAGAGGAGCATAAACCCTCAGACTAAATTACTGAGAAGGAGTTTGGGTGAAATGGGTCTACTTGACGTCTGGAGGGATCTTCATCCATCTGACAAAAGTTACACTTTTTACTCTGCCCCCCATGCGATGTATTCAAGGATAGATTACTTATTTTTTTCAAAATGATAGACACAGAGTCTTGAGTTGTGATATTGGAACTAGAGATATCTCAGATCACTCACCGATCTACTTGACGTTACACTTGGATAGTAGGCCCAAGAAAACAATCTGGAGACTAAATGGTTGCTTAATAATAAAACAGTCATACAAGTTAAAGCTGAAATTAAGAATTTCCTTGACTATAACGACAATGGGGAAGTGAACCCAAATATAATCTGGGACACTTTAAGGAACACGCCACCCCCAGGTGAAATTGGGTCACTCCCCGCAGTCCCTAGAGTTGGATGAGTGAGCCAAAGCGTTTTGTAGCCGACCCAGCCATTGTCCTAATCTAGAAACGCCGCGGTTAGCTTTAGCTTAGCGTAGTCGCTGTATTCCAGAGTGTCCAGCTAGCATATCGTTGCAAAAGTGAATCAAATAACTCAAGACACCAGGCAGCACCTGAAAACCCTCAACTTCCGTCAATACACCGGCGTGACTACACAGTTCTCTGCTACTGGTGTCCTTGCGCCTGGCAGCGGTGCTTTGCCGGTGCTATGCCCGAAAATATTTCCAAATCTAAATTAGTCTAGTAAATTCCTTTGTGTAAATTTGCATTGATATTTGTACTCGATGTGAGTGTACAGGTTACGAGAAATAATTATAACAAATCTTGAGTTATTTGATTCACTTTTGCAACGATATGCTAGCTGGACACTCTGGAATACAGCGACTACGCTAAGCTAAAGCTAACCGCGGCGTTTCTAGATTAGGACAATGGCTGGGTCGGCTACAAAACGCTTTGGCTCACTCATCCAACTCTAGGGACTGCGGGGAGTGACCCAATTTCACCTGGGGGTGGCGTGTTCCTTTAAAGGCAGTTATCAGAGGTAAACTGATATCACTTAGTGCAGCAATCAAAAAAGCTAAAGAAAATAGACTTAAACAGCTTGAAAATAATTTAAAAGACTTAGAAAAGCAACACAGTGAGAACCAGTACCCTCAAGTGATTAATAAAATCAAAGACATTAAAAATCAAATCTCCGACATTTACAAAGAAGAATTAGATAGAAAATATACATTTCTAAAACAATCTTATTATGAGATAGGTCCTAAAGCTACAAAACTATTAGCAATTTATAGCATTTTTTTTTGGAAAAAACAGATCTCCCAGTCAATCTATAAGATATTAGATCCCGGAACAGGGCAAATATATAATAACATAGATGAAATTGAAACTGCATTTCAAAAATACTATATACAAGACTCTTTATTCACAACCTAAACAAGAAAGTTCAGAAGCTCCGTTCATCCCAATGAAATAATACAATTAACAGTTAAAGCATACACGGGTGGCTCTAAATCAGTAGTTTCTAAACTTTACCAGGGAATAATGAAGGGGCGGGGGGCTACCACGTCCTATATAAAGGAGAGATGGGAGAAATAATTAAATGATAAGATATACAATCAGCAATGGGCGAACATGTGCAAAACTGCCTTTTCTACCTCTTGCTCTATGTATTGGCGTGAATTCTGTTGGAAGAACCTTGTCCGCTTTTTCATCACTCCTAAAATGACATACTTGATAGCAATAGACCATAACTGTTGGAGAACATGTGGGGATGATGGAGCAGACCACCACCACATCTTTTGGAGCTTCCCAAAGATACAACTATTTTGGAGACGTATTTGGAAAATGATGCAACATATTCTTGGCAGGAAGATTCCGTTTACATGTATATCAATTTATTTGGGTGACCTGCCAGAGGAAATAACAGGAAATGATCGATATATTCTGAAAATACTGATAGTAGCAGCAAAGAAAGCAATAACTCGTAAATGGTTACAGATTGATCCACCAACGGTAGACAATTGGCTTGAGGTCGTCGCAGAGGTCCATGAGGTGGAGAGACTGACTTTCTTACTCAGACTGAAGAATGACTTATGCATTACAAAATGGTCAAAATGGAGAGCATATCTGTTAATATAAGACTTGAGGTGATGTCTCTGCTTTGTTTTATTTGTTTATTTGTTTTTTTCCTCGTCGGCCCTGTACACTACCAAACACGGAAACTTGTTCAAACCCCCTTGTCCATAACCCTGAATGTAAAATCTGATTCATGGAAGATATGGATGTAATAATGCTGCCCGGCAACTATGTTGATGAACTGTACTGTTATCTGTTTCTTTGTCAAAAAAACTAAGAAAATCTAAGTTGAAAAAAAAAATGAAAAAAGGATATGTCACGAAAGAATAGTTTGTTCAAATATTCATTCCTGGCTTGCATGGCATGGTGTTTATTCAATGGGATGACTGTGGCAGAGTTCGTATGCCACCGGGGTTCAACGGAAGGATGACTCGTTAGGCGGGTTTACTCACGTCTTTTATTGCCGGTGAGTAACACACACAATCTATCAGCACACACACACAATCTATCAACACACGCACGCACGGTACAATGACGCCGCGGGCCCAGCTCCGGCTCCGCGGGAACACGTGTGTACCGGTCCCGGTCCTCCCGGGTCCAGCACGCTACTGTGTTAAAAAGGGAGAGAGTGATTAGCTAATGCCCCACAGGTGCGCCAATCACTCTCACCTGGCGCGGCTCTCCCGAGCCCCGTCCAGCTCCCCCTTGCGGCTGATGCACCACACCCCCCCACAATGACATTTTGTCTACCACTATGTAGAGGAACTCCAGCAGTAATCCGGTGCTGGCGGGGGCAGGGGTAAAGGTAGCACCCTGCCTGCTCCTGGTGGGCTGCTTCATGGTGGGTCTTCCTGTCAACGTGGCAGTCTTTATCGACATCTGCAGGAGGTACAAGAGGTAGGAGGGCTACAGTTAAAAAATGACTAAATATCCGATAAGACCTTAACATGTGTGACCTTGTGTACCTGCTGTCACCCTGCTAGCATGTCAAATGGTTCCCCTGTAGTTAACAAGGACAGGATGATGATGATGATGATGATGATTCTTATTACTAGTGCAGTGAGTCAGACTTGGTTACGGCTTCCAGAGTCGGCCTACTTCCAATGATCACAAAGCTAATATGTGGTGTGAATATGGTGCAAATTTGTGATTAAATCACACGGCAGGACGAGCGCTATTCACCTGAAAAGAAATCACACAGGTGCTATTGTGAGACATCAAAAAGACATCACTACCTGTTCTATTCATGTTCATTAAAAGTGACCCACCCCTTATTATTTGTAGGTAGAGCTTTTTTGTGTATTTTGGCCTGGCTTCTGTGGTTCCTTTAGTTGTCTAGTGTCCTTGCAGACATGTCTACTTCCCCCATAGTGTATCGCAAATTAACTTGTCCTTTCCCACCATGGCTGGCCACAGCCATGGCCAACACTTAACTCTCCACGATGGTCACTCCCCTCACATTTTGTTTCCCTAAGAATAAGAATCATGTACACCCATTCACGTCTCATTGAAGATGCTTGGTAAATGCTCCCATGTGTCTTCCTGTTGCGGCCTTTTTTCCTCCGTTTGTTCAACAACAGGCCACTGTAGCGGGGTGGATGACGCATCCACGATCCAAGAAACGGCAGAGATCGATTTAGAATATAAACAAAACTTTATTCTTTAACAGAAATTAATTCCCCACCGTCCTTCCATCCAATTGGCTATAAATCAAAGTTATCCATTTAATCTGGCTTGCTATAATCTGTAGGATCTGGTTATGTGGTCAAACACTGTTCCGCTACCCCATCACACCGTCTTACACAGGTGCGCTTCATTATCTTAATTATAGGCTCAAACCTGGATTATACCACCACAGGTCTGCAGGGGGAGCTTTTTCCTACAAATTAAATACCAATTAAATCCAAAAATATAATATAATTAATCCATCAGAACAAGCTATAGCAAGCTATATTACTTCATATCACCTGGCAAAGTAAACAAAGATGACCATGTTAATTCTGGCTCCAACATTCCGGCCCCTAATTGGTGATGCCCTAGCAAAGCAATTACTCAAAACATAATTAAAGGAGCCAATAATTCATAATTCCGGGAACAATGTACCACAAATCATAATTCACCACACAAGGCTACATCAACTTCATAATACACAAACAAATGATTGTAATCCAGTCTTCTGTAGGTCCAGAAAGGAAGCTCATAATCCCTAGCTCATGATGAGTCCATAGTCCATAGTTCATGAAAAGGTTCGTGCCCTTTGTGTGTATGTAGGGGTGTAAATGTGTAATTGTCCAGCTGCTGATGTCAGCAGTCCAAGGCCTGAGCCTGTGTGTATGTATGTGAATGCATTAAGCTCAATCTGCTGCTTCCAGGAGCAGACAAAGCTTATCAACAGGTCTCTGTAGGGTGCTACTCTTGGTTTTCACAAGCACACTTCGAATGAGACCTTTGGCTCCAGGAAAAGTCTTCACCACACGGCCCATGAGCCATGAGTTCCTGGGTGCTGTGTCGTCTGCGATGACAACCACATCATCAGGCCGGAGGTTTCGTCTTGGATGATTCCACTTGCTTCTCTGTTGCATGAGTGGGGCATATTCTCTAACCCATCTCTTCCAGAATAGGTCCGCAAGATACTGTGCTTGTCTCCATCTCCTCCGTGAGTAGAGGTCACCCTTTTGGAAAAGTCCTGATGGCATGATAGGTTGGGCTCTCAGCTGAAGAAGATGGTTTGGTGTGAGGGGCTCCAGATCGTTTGGATCGCCTGATACCGTAGTGATAGGTCGGTCGTTCATAATAGCCTCAACCTCACATAACGCAGTCTGTAGAGTCTCGTCGTCTAGCGTTTGTTCCTTCAAGACTGCAAACAGGATCTTCTTCAAAAGTCTGATCAACCTTTCCCAAATTCCTCCATGATGGGCTCCAAATGGGGGGTTGAATGTCCATTTCACCTCATCCTTGAGTAGTTCATTTTGGATCCTTACATGGTCCAAGCCTTTCAGTGCCTCCTTGAGCTCCTTCTGTGCTCCCACGAAGTTTGTCCCATTATCGGTCCGGATGCTCTTTACGGGTCCCCGTCGACACATGAATCGACGTAGTGCGTTGATGCAGGAATTGGTGTCCAGGTGGCTCGCCACTTCCAAATGAACAGCCCTGCTCACCAGGCAGGTGAATATTACTCCCCATCGCTTCACATGGGCACGCCCTCGCTTCACTTCAATTGGGCCAAAGTAGTCGATACCCACATTTGTGAAGGGTGGTAGGTCTGGCAAGAGGCGGTCCTCGGGAAGGTCGGACATTTTCTGCTCCTCCACCTTTGCTTGCATGCGCCTGCAGAAAACACAACTCCTGATTATCTTCCTGGCCAATGAGTTGGCACAAGCCAGCCAAAATCTCTCCTGCAGTTTCGAAAGCATATGACTCCTTCCTGAGTGTCCGACCCGTTGGTGGATCTGCTGCAGGATCAGTTTAGAGAGGTGAGAGCCTTTGGGCAGGATAATTGGGTTCTTTTGTTCCATTGGCATAGCCATCTTGCTGATCCGCCCTCCCACTCTCAAAATGCCATTGTCCAGAATAGGATCCAGTTTGCAGATAGGGCTGTTTCTCTTGACTGCCTTCCCAGTCATCAAGTGGGCAAGTTCCTGTCCAAAGTGCTGTCTCTGTTCGAATTGAATTATGGCCTTTTCTGCCTCTTTCATGTCTTCGACTGACAGACACTCTGCTCCATGTGTCGGTCCTGGTGTTGGATTTGATCCCGGATTGGCCTTCATGAGGCTTTTCCTCTCTTGACCAACTAGTAGGAGTCGACCTTTCAGTTTCAGTAGCCAAGCAACAGCTCTTTTCAGCCTATCCCAAGAGGAATAGTGCTCAACCAACCTGCTGATTGGATTCCTTTCATCCATTTGTGTGGCGTTCACAGTGATGTCCTTTCTCACCTCCTGATCATCTGGGGCGAGCGGGTCCCAGATCTTCTGGTATCTTCGGCCATTCCTTTTCCCTTTTCTTCAGGAGTTCAGGACCCTTTAGCCATCTTGACTTCAAAAATGCATCCACATGTAGCCCACGTGAAGCGTCATCTGCCGGGTTGTCCTGAGTGGTTACATGTCGCCACTGCTTTTCCTGAGAGAGCTCATGAATCACTGCCACTCTGTTGGCCACGTAAGTATGAAATCTCTTCGTTTGGTTACAGATATATTTCAATACGGACGTACTATCTGTCCAGAAGGTAGAATCCGCAAGTTGAAGCCGGAGCTCCATCTTCAGCATCTTGTCAACCCTTACGGCGAGCGTGGCGGCTGCCAGCTCAAGCCTGGGAATAGTCATCTGTTTTAGTGGAGTCACTCTTGATTTCCCCTGGACAAATGCGACATGGAATCTTCCCATACTGTCCGTATATCTCAAGTAGCTCACAGTGCCGTAACCCAGCTCACTCGCATCACAGAAGTGGTGTAGTTCTGCAGTCACTACCTGTCCGAAGTCTTTAGGCTTCATACACCGGTCCACTTGGAATGAGCCTAGTAGGTGTAACTCAGTGACCCATCTCCGCCATGGCTTAGCAAATTCCCCCGGGATGTCTTCATCCCAACCCAGTTTTGCTCTACAGAGCTCCTGAAGGATTCGTTTGGCCGGCAGGATGAATGGGCAGAGGAACCCAAATGGGTCATAGATCGAGCTGACTATTGAGAGGATACCTCTCCGAGTTGGTGGTCTGCTCTTGACGGTGACTTTGAAGGTAAACATGTCACTTTCAATGTTCCATTGTATCCCAAGTGCCCTCTCTAGGGGCAACTTTTCTCTATCCAGGTCTAGGTCTTTGACTGGTCTTGCTCTGTGCTCCTCTGGGATAGATGCCAGCACCTTGCGATTGTTGCTGACTAGTTTGGTCAGTACGAAGCCTCCCCGTGAGCATGCATCCCGGAGCTCCCTTGTTAGCTCAATAGCTCGCTCCACAGTGGGGACCGACTTAAGGCAATCATCAACGTAAAAGTTGCATTTGATAGTCTCAGTTACCTCCTCTCCAAACCTGCTGGTGTTGTCATCTGCTGTTTGTTGTAAAGCAAAGTTCGCAATACTGGGCGATGACACTGCGCCGAAGAGATGGACTGTCATACGGTATACTTCCAAGGGTTGACGGGTATCACCGCCTGGCCACCAGAGAAATCTCAGCAGATCCTTGTGTTCCCCATGGACTCTTACCTGATGAAACATGGCCTCAATATCTCCCATAACTGCGATTGGCTCTTGACGGAACCTGAGCAAAACACCCATTAAGGTGTTTGTCAGGTCCGGGCCTTGGAGGAGTTCCTTATTGAGAGATGTGCCTTTGTATGTCGATGTGCAGTCAAACACCACTCGAAGTTTGCCTTTCTGTTTGTGATAGACACCGTGGTGAGGTATATGCCATACTTTGCCATCTCCTCTGTGAAGCTGTTCTTGTGGCACTTTCTCCGCATACCCCTTCTTGATGACATCAGCCATGAAGTTGCTGTATTCCAGCACATAGCTCTCATCTCTCTTGAACTTCCTCTGTAGGTTCCCAATACGCTGCTTTGCCATGTCGTAGTTGTCTGGCATTACCACGTCTTTGGCGCGCAGTGGAAGAGGTAAGTGGTAGTGACCATTTTGGAGAGTCACAGAACTTGACATGATCTCCATAAATCTTCTGTCCTCAACCGACATTTCACTTTTCCCTTCATACTGTTTTTCAGAGAAGTCCTCATTGTATTGCCTGATGAAGAGTTCCTCCAAGTCACTGACTGATATGCGGTTGGCCGTTACCGTAGGAGGTCCAGATCCTTCCATAGTGGTGCAAGTGTTGAGTGGACCATTGACCACCCATCCTAATACTGTCTTGACCGCATATGGTCCATTGCCCTGGCTATTAATGATGTTCCAAGGTTCCATCGCTTTTGGGACATTGATTCCAATGAGAAGCTCAATGTCTGCATCAATCTCTTTCCACAAGATTCCATTGAGATGTGGCCATCTTCTCAAATCCTTCTGAGTAGGCAGGTTTTCCTTGGAGACAGGTATCTTCTCCTGGGTGTAAACTTTAGGTAGGTCAAGGTACATATCACCCTCTAAATTTCCTACCTCCAAACCTGTGAGCTGATAACTCGGGACCAGCCTTTCCTGTCCCAGGGTTTGCAGGAGGATTTCAGTCTTCCGTCCTTTGGCCTTCAGCCGCTTCATTAGATTCTCTGTGCAAAACGTTGCTGAGCTGCCTGAATCAAGAAATGCGTAGGTCAGGATGTATTCATTCCCCTTCGCCACTTTAACTCGGACTGGCACGATCGCCAGGGCGCAATCCCTTCCGGCCCCAGTTGCTACTCCAGCTGAGACAAGAGCCCTGCTGACTGATGCCTCCCTATTCTCCCCCGCCATTATCTTTGGTTGAGGTTCCACACGTGAGGTTTCTGTGCCCACGATATGCAGCAATGTGGGGTGCTTCCTTTGACATTTCTCGCATGTCAGCCTCCGTCTGCAATCCCTGCTTAGATGTCCCTTGGCTAGACATCCAAAACAATAGCCGTTCTCTTTAAGAAACTCCACCTTTAACTTATGAGGCTGGGACTTAAACCATCTGCAACCAATAAGTGTGTGCTTGCTTTCATAATTGATCCATCTCTGATCAATGCGTGTGCGTCTGCTTTCACAAAATGCACATGTGACAGTTCCAGTGGCAGTATGAGCATCAGCATTGAAGTTAAATTGCTGCTGTTTGGGTTGGCTCAAGGTTTTGCCATCAGCCACCAATGCTACTGCTGTAGCAAAGCTGCTCCCTCTGCTCTTTGACCTGGCCATCTGTTTGTCAATCGTCTTGGTCTTTGGCGCCACCTGTCTGCCAGAGAGAGAATCCTGTAATAAATCCCCAAATAATGGGTCCAATAGGATCTCAGCTTGTTTTTCCAAGAATTCCACCAAGTGTTGGAATCTAGCACGTCTCTTAGTTTTTTGGTAGGTGTCATAGGCGGTTGCCCTCCATCTCTCCCGTAGTTTATACGGGAGTTTAGATATCATCAGCCTCAGATTGGAGAGAATGTCGAGCTCACCCATATCCAAATCCTGCATGGCATTATAGCATCCCCTTAGGTAGAGTGCATAAGCTTGCAGTCCTTTTCCATCTTCCACTTTGATGGGTGTCCATTTCAACGCCTTTTCCAGATATGCACTTGTGACTTTAATCTCACTTCCAAATTGCTTCTCCAATAGCTGCCTGGCTTCAGCATAGCCTTGTCGTGGCTCCCTATGCAGGCAACTGCGTACAAGATCCCTGGCCTGGCCAGAAGTGTACTGCTCAAGAAAGTAGAGCCTGTCTGCGCTGCTACTAGTCTTGCCCTCTATCAAATATTCAAATGAGCGGATGAAAGAATGATAAGTTAGTGGATCACCGTCATACACAGTGACCTCTCTGGCCGGGAGCAAGGACAGTTTCTGCTGCATGATGATAAGATCTGCAATATCGCTCTGTCTCTGTGTACCAGCAGTGAGACTGTTGTCAGTGCCGCTCAGATAAGCTCCAGATGATCTGTGAGGTCTGTCTTGGCTGTGTGCTCTCACAGGACTGTGAGCCCGGGGTTGACTTTGAGCACCGGACGGTCTGTGACCTCTGGGTTGACCTCTCCCGGTGGGCAGAGGGTGTCGGCTGGCTAAAGTTCTTTGTAGTGGAGTTTTAGGAACGGTGGCTATCTCAACAAACTCCCGCTCTGAGATGTCCTGTTTCACAATTCTAATTGCCTTAGAATTTTGATCATGCAGATACGCATTCATACCATCTCGGGGCTCCTCCAGCTCCTCCTCATCCATATCAAAACTCTGAAGGGTTCTTAATTTTGCATCTGCTGCTGCCATGTCTGTTTCCAGATCCATTTTCTCCATTTCTATCCTTAGTTGCAGCTCCCGAAGTTTCAGAGCATGTCTGCTCTCCAATGCTGCAGCACGGGCCTGCAGAGCTGCTTTCTCAGCTGCTGCCCTCCTGCAGGCAGAAGATGCCTTTGATCCTTTAGATTCCTTGGATCCTTCAGAAGTGTTGGAGACGCTGTCCTGATGTGTCACTTGGTCCTGTACCTTGTCCTGTTTCCATGTTTCCACCTCCTTTGTGAAGTATTGGAAATTTGACATTCTGGGTTCATACCATTCAGCTATATCAGCCTGCCGCTCCTCCTCATTCAGAAGCTCATGCACAGATTGATGCACCTCATTAAATTCATATATGGCTTGCTTGAATGATTCAAGGTCCTTATCAAATGTTTCCATCTCAAAACCATCATCAGTGTCCATCCAACATTTCAACTGGTTCATTTTGCGAGTGCAAAATCCCATCTTCCCCTTGCGGGATGCGAGCAGTGTCCTCAGTAACGTCTCTGCCTCAGCAGGATCCAGCTGTGGTTCCGTTCTGTTCGTGGGATCAGGCATTGTTTTATTCACCTGCTTCACAGCGCGGAGCCTTTTGTTTTAATGATCGTTTTATTTCAGTCCGCGTTGTCACAGCGCAGCGCCTTTTGTTTTAATGATCGTTTTATTTCAGTCCGCGTTGTCACAGCGCAGCGCCTTTTGTTTGTTTGTTGTTATTTCCTTTTGTTTGTCACAGCGCAGCGCTTTTTGTTTGGTTTTTATTTTAGTCCGCTCGCGAGGATTATTTGGTGATAGATCAGCTCATTAATTTATTTTAGTTGACCCGTGAGGTTTGGTTCAGTTTATCGGACGTTATCCACAACATTGATCATCATAGTGCAACACTTCATACGTTTCCGATGTGATCAAACAAACATCAGATCAGCGGGTTACTCACAACCTGCACCTCCTCACTCCGCTGTTCTGTCCATTCATGGATCCGTTTATCCTCTGACGGAGTGTTTGACTTTGTTGCGGCCTTTTTTCCTCCGTTTGTTCAACAACAGGCCACTGTAGCGGGGTGGATGACGCATCCACGATCCAAGAAACGGCAGAGATCGATTTAGAATATAAACAAAACTTTATTCTTTAACAGAAATTAATTCCCCACCGTCCTTCCATCCAATTGGCTATAAATCAAAGTTATCCATTTAATCTGGCTTGCTATAATCTGTAGAATCTGGTTATGTGGTCAAACACTGTTCCGCTACCCCATCACACCGTCTTACACAGGTGCGCTTCATTATCTTAATTATAGGCTCAAACCTGGATTATACCACCACAGGTCTGCAGGGGGAGCTTTTTCCTACAAATTAAATACCAATTAAATCCAAAAATATAATATAATTAATCCATCAGAACAAGCTATAGCAAGCTATATTACTTCATATCACCTGGCAAAGTAAACAAAGATGACCATGTTAATTCTGGCTCCAACACTTCCCATGATCATGTCTTAATTAAATCAAATACTTTACTATCAAGAAGTGTCCTAACATATATTATTCTTCATCAAGGACAGAGAGGTGTCAAATTGTGTGCTGAAATATGTAACAACAGATGACAGGGCGATAGGGACATCAGTGATGGCAAGGGAGGATGTGGTGTTATCATGGGTAATGTTCTGTTCTCCATGTTCTGTTCTAGATACACCTCTAAAGTGAATCCAAACCTGCTGCTGCTGGTGCTGAACCTGGCTTTAGTGGACAGTGTCACCATGAGCACCTCACCCTTCTTTGCATATGTACTGATGTGGGGCTTCGCCTTTGGTGACGCTTTCTGCAAAATGTTTTATTACATACTCACCTCCTGCCTATTTGTTAGGTATGTTCATTTACTACTGTCACGACCTGGCTTAAAGGAAGGACACAATGTGGAGACCACGCATAACTGTTAGTTATAAGTAAAACACATTTATTTAAAGAAACTAAATTAAGTCTGCAGTCAGTTCATCAGTAGTGTGTGGATGTGTGAACTTGTGAAAAATAAACCACCCAAAGTCCAAATAAACCAAGTAACCCAGAGAGAGAGACCGACTAACTGCTCAGGCATATATATATATATATATATATATATACATACATACATACATACATACATACATACATACAGACAGGGTGCGTTTTGTGAAAAAAACTGAGGGGGGCATAATTTTGAGAAACATTTTATTCAGAAAAATTACCACACAACAGTGTGAAAACATGAAAACTGTTGATTCTTGTGTAGATAAACCTTACACTTAGGCTACATAACGTAGGCCTATTTTGAACGTGAACTTAACTGCATTTGCAGAAATATTTTCTCAAAATATTGTTTTTAATTTTTTTGTTATGGTCCTGTAAAATATGACGATATGCTGCTCTGGATTCTTTTCATTTTTTCTCCATTTGATTTAAGCGTTTGTTTTGGCGCGGATGACACAGACAGGAAGTTGGACTTGTGAAACGCAAGAAAATCCAGTTGGTTTTCAAAATAAAACTGCTTTCTATGAGCGCGACCCCTCTGACTTGCTCCCGGTAGATCAAAATCACAACACAATCAAAATGAACACGGACCCTTTGTATTTTGGTTGTTAATAATTACGATGTAATGGTGAAAATTCTTTGGGTGGGGGGGGATAAATTTAGTCCCCACCGAGGATAAAAATAATTAAGCAGAGGGTAGGACGTTGTTGTGAAAAGCAGTTTCTCTTGAAACTCTTACTCACGCGTGTTCTTTAATGAAGCGATAGAAGAAGTTTTAGTTTACTCAATAATCAGTTTTATTCTTAACACCAGTAGAATGTGCAAATGTGCGACTATGTTTCCCTGACAGAAAAACTGTGTGTGGCAGTTCACAAAGTCTGCACCAACTATCCCTGACCCAGGAAGTTATATACACAAACAGTGAAAACGTCATAACAAGGGCTGGCTGTTGACGTCTTCCCCCCTCGTCCTCGTGGTATCTGACTCCAGTGTTAGATTGTCCCTCCGGGTATTATCTAAAAGATTATTTAATGTACAGCAACAAGCCTGCCTGTTCTTTGCTGTAATCTGACCTCACACTATGTACTCTGCACATGTCACCAACAACGTACTCACTCTGATCATGAGGCGTTGCTTTTATGATTATATGCCTCTGCTTATATCTCATGATTCTGTACCCTAATTATTGGTCATATGATAGATATAAAATATAACCATACCTTCAACGTGTAAACCAGAGGGGGGGAAAGTCCCCACCATCCCCACCGGCAAATCGCACCCTATATATACAAGTGAGCAGTCACACCAACCCAGGTATCAGCCATCACTCCTCATGAGCCACTCTCCAGAGCCCAGCATCCAAACAGGAAATTGGTCTTGAGGCCTAGGGGCCTACTAATTATTTAATAGTGTTTGAAAAGGAAATTATTCTATCTACAAACCCTCTGAAAGAGTGCTGCATGTTCATTTAGTAATTGCTGCTACTAATACATATGTTTATTACAGGATTGTATTTAATACAGGTTTTACTATAGCTGTTATTAACTAATATATACGCACACCACACACACACACCACATCACTCCTTTGTGATGATAACCACATTGTTGTTTGGTTCCCGCCACAGCGTGATGACGGTGACGGGTATAAGCATGACGTTTTTCCACGCCATTAAGTTCGGAGTGGCTAACCCCAGACAGATGGCTCGACTTAGAAGCAGGAGAAAGGTGCTGTTCCTGGGAGGGGTCTGGGCAGTGGCCCTCCTCCTGTCCATATCCACACTCTACACAAGATGGGTATGGCAAGAAAAATATTACAATGATAAAAATATATTTTTAATAATAATATTAAATTATGCTTATTAGTTATAATACTATAATTGTATGCTATTTCAGTGTTTTTATTATTATTATTATTATTGTTATTATTATTATTATTATTATTATCATCATCGTTATTATTAATTATTATTATTATGGGTACTATTATTATTATTATTAAAAAGCTATTGATTTTCCTCTGCAGGTAGATACCTGGACAGGTCTTCTCCACTGCATCCGTAAAGCACACAATGACACAGAAACGGTTGGTTCCCTAAACCTGATGCATTCGGATGTAAACCTGTAAACACTTCAACCTGTTGGACAATTCAGACATCCTGTTGCTGTAGAGATGTGTTTTGACTACATGTGGAATCTCTCTCTCTGTCTCTCTGTCTCTCTCTCTCTCTCTCCCTCCCTCCTGCCTTTCCCAGTTGGCAGTGTTGTTCTTGGAGACGGTGGTGGGCTTCGTCTTGCCCTTCCTCACCCTCCTCACGTCCTACGTCTGTGTCTATCGTAACACTGTTCAAAGCACCAAGTCTGCCACCTCCATAGAACAGAGGAAGGTAGTCTTGAGCCTATCAGAGCATCCAGTTATTAATATAATAACAAATTATTATTAGTTATTGCACAGGTTTTATGTTAAGGTAGTGGACTCACACTTTAATTTTATGAGCTAACCGGATTAGGTAGTCGTAGAAGTCCATAGGCCTATGTTTACAGCGAGTTTTGTTATTGGATTTAGTGGATGCAGTCACATTTAACATAGTTAATTTGATGTTACCGGTTTACTTTGACATGTCCTGTTCTATCTAGAATTCAGTGTTTTTTGTGAATCTAATGTAATCTAATCTAATCAAATCCAATCTAATCGATTCTGATATAATCAAATCTAATCCAATGTGATCTAATCCAATCTGATGTAATCCAATCCAATATGATATATTCTAATCTAATCCAATGTAATCTAATCTAATTAAATCCGATCTAATCTAAACTAATCTAATCAATCTAATCTAATCAACCTGATCTGATCTAATCTAATCCTCTCTTTACAGAAAGTACACCATTTTGTGGTTAGTGTTCTGGTCGTCTTTCTCATATGCTGGACTCCCTATCACATTATCAACATGGTGGATGTATCGACAACCTTGTTAAGGGCCTCGTCACCAGCAGCCTATGACCGTCTGATGGTTTTCCGAAATGCAGCAGGTGTGTGTGTGTGTGCATGTGTGCATGTGTGTGTGTGTGATTTCTATGTTGCTTCGTGTACATTTTTCTTTATTTTCCTTCTGTTATTCATCTGGAGAGACCAAGTATCACCACATGCTGTAGACCAAATTAAACACATTTTTCTTGTGATGTCCGCTTCCCATCAGGTGACAGCATGAAGAGCGTGTGTCTTCTCAACAGCGCCATGAACCCGTTCCTCCACACTCCGCAAGAAGCTGAACAACAGCGGCGCCGAGCACAACGACACCACCACCATGAGCGTCACGGCAGGAAATGCTCAACCAATTTGTGAACAGGAAGGACATGGTTAAGC
The DNA here is from genome assembly GCA_030340625.1 of Merluccius polli. NCBI lineage: Eukaryota > Metazoa > Chordata > Actinopteri > Gadiformes > Merlucciidae > Merluccius > Merluccius polli. The sequence continues at coordinate 260,259 of JAOPHQ010006548.1, forward strand.
ACATTTCATTCATCAGCCAGCTTTGAAAGCTATCTCAGGTGGTACGTAAATAATAGTGGACTATGCAGTGTCTATCCCTATCTATCGATACCCCAATCCAAGCATCATGAGCCTTTTTTTGTTGTTGTTTTTTTCTATGAAAAAATGTCTTTTTCGTGGGGTTTTAAAAGTTTCTTAGCAGCTGCAAGACCCTTTAGTGTGAGCAATTCTTTCTGTATTTTGTCTTTGTATATCTAAAAGCACATCTAATTTAAGATCTAGTTGTAGAATTGGGGATACATTTTGTGTCTCTCAGATAAACCTTTTGTCATTTTTCCCCAAAAAATCTTTATGGAATCTGTTTTGAATAATAAGTACATTGCAATTTCACCAATAATAATGCTTGATGTATATTTTATTATTATAATTTATATATAAAATATTAACTGAATGACTCCCACCCCACCCATTATTGACCGTCTTCGGCTAGTGATTCATACATTACATTTATAAGTTGAATGTATGGGGTTACGTCTAATTTTCAGTTTCTTTGTGCTTACTCTATTAACAGCTATAAAATAAATTGCATAGAATATCTAATTTCCTCATTATATGTCATTTCAGTTATAATAAAATAATGTGTATAATATAATGTCAGCCCCTATGTTCTGGTCAACTCTGTTACCTCTGTTATAAAACTGCTAAATCTCCATTCATATAAAAAAGCATGTGACCTGCACCTAGTGATGTCACTGCCTCTGGCAGGAGACATCTGGAAGGCAGTGAGGTACATCATGCTTCTTGTCATTATTTTGTACAAAATGTTGAGGATACATCAGATTAATAATTGGCCAAATCTGTTATTGTGATATTGCTGTGACTCTCTAATTCAATTAAAAAAAGATAGTATGATGAAAATCCATAAAATTCTGTTTTAGATGCCATCTGGTGTTAGGACATGGAAGTTCGAAGGCACAAAATGGTGGAAAACGTCAACTCTGTTACCGTCAACTCTGTTACCGTCAACTCTGTTAATGGTTTAAACGTTTTAACGTTCCCCAATCACATTTAAAGGGGAACTTGGCAACTCTAGCCATTTCTTCGCTGGTTTTCACTTTTGTGGTCGCATGTTTTCTCAACGAGCTCCCCCTACAGGTCTGGGACGTATATTACACAACACTGTCGTAAAAAAACTCACTTGCGGCACCCTCCTCCCCCTTTCTACCGCTGCTCATGTGCATTTGTTGCCGGACTTTTTCGTGTGGCGCGATGTCTACCGAGGTGGGTAATACATTATACACTGTATCATAGAACATTGACATAATAGTCGGCGTGATTAACCGTTATTGAGGGGGGCGTGTGTGTTTATGTTGAATTGCCATAAAGCAGTTCGTGTTTCTCGCTCGTTCTCGCTTCTCGCGAGACTTCCCATTTCCAATTTACAGGGACGGTAGTCCCAAAGTTGCAAGGCTGGTTTTCCACCTGGGGGCGCTGGGGGGAGCGGGGATAGGCACCATTAACACCGGAACAGACTATTTAAACATCCAAATGATTTCCAGACGGGTTTATTAAGTTGAAAAAGTTGCCAAGTGCCCCTTTAAGCACTTTGCATTGTTTTACATTTATTATTAATTCTGGGTCATGTTTTACTGTGCAGTGTACATTTATGGCAGACCATCCAATTCCAGGTTAAAGAAATATAAAGACCTCTTTGACACCAATGTCATAGGTAAATTGCCTGTCACATATCATATGAGACTAGATGATACTGTTGCCCCCACGATATGTGCTCCCCGCAGGATCCCCATTGCCATGAAAGATAAGGTCAAGGCGGAGCTGGACCGAATGACTGTCCTAGGTGTCATTACACCAGAAAATGACACAACAGAATGGGTGTCTGCCATGGTTGCAGCGAAGAAAAAAGACGGAACAGTGCGACTTTGCATCGACCCAGTTCATCTAAACCAGGCCCTCCTCAGACCTCGCCATCCGCTCAAATCGATTGACCAAATCATTGCAGACGTGCCGGCTGCAAAAATATTTAGCATACTAGATGCCAAATGTGGTTTTTGGCAAATACCCCTTGACAGCTCACAACTCGAAGCTCACAACATTCATGTCACCTCATGGCCGCTATTAGTTCCTGAGAATGCCATACGCCGTATGCACAGGTAGCGAGGTATTCCAGAATGTGATGGAACAGCTATTTGCTGGACAACCGTGCAAGACCGTAGTCGATGACATCCTCATCTGGGGACGTACACTACAAGAGCATGATGAACGCCTAACACAGGTTTTAAACAGGATCCGTACCATCAACCTGAAGCTCAATCCTGACAGGTGCAAATTCAGAGTCAACTGCGTACACTATGTAGGCCATCTGTTAACTGCTGAGGGTGAACCAGATCCAGAAAAGATCAAAGTCGTCTGTGAGATGGAGAAGCCACAGGACAAACATGCTCTACAGCAGTTCCTGGGCATGACAAACTATCTATCCAAATTCATCCCTCAGTACAGTGACGTGACTGGCCCCCTGAAACAGCTGATACACCACGACGTGGAGTGGCACTGGCATGACGCCCATGATGCGGCGTTCAACAAACTGAAGCAGGCAGTGACTAATCCTCCTCAGAGGCGATTCTACAGTCTGTGGGGTCCCCAATCAAAAATTCCGGCGACCAACGGGGGGGGGGGGGGGGGGGGGGGGGGGGTGCTGCGCGATCGCAATACAGCGGCACATCACAGCCAGTGGTCATATCAGCAGATGCCTCCCAACACGGTCTTGGGGCGGTGTGCCTCCAGCAAGGGAGGCCTGTGGCATTCGCATCACGTGCTCTCACACCGACTGAGTCCAGGTATGCTCAGATTGAAAAAGAAATGTTAGCACTGGTGTTTGCAGCTAAAAAATTTCATGACTTCATCTATGGCCGCCCCGTCACTGCTGAAACAGATCATCAGCCCCTTATAACTATCCTGAAGAAACCACTGCACACCGCATCACCACGCCTGCAGGGTATGATGTTAAAATTGCACCATTACGACTTGGATGTGATATATAAGCGAGGCAAGGAACTGTTTGTTGCAGACGCGTTGTCGCGTGCACACTTACCTGAGACTGAGCCCACACTCACTGATGATTTGCTAGAGGTGATGACTGTCCAGATTCTCTCCTCACGTCGTACAGATGAATTACGGGATGCAGTGAAGAGTGACATCACCTGCCAACAGCTCTCTGAGGTCGTTGTGCGTGGCTGGCCCAGCACCTCCAGGGAGCTGCTGCAGCAGCTGCGACCGTTCTTCTCCATGAAGGAAGAGTTGACAGTGGAGGATGGACTGCTCCTACGCGGGCAAAGGCTTATAATACCTGCAGCACTACAAAAGTTTTATGTTGGCCAGCTACACCAGGGCCATCCCGGGATTGAAGCCATCAAACGCAGAGCTCGTGAGACTATGTACTGGACCTCAATGTACACGGATATCAAAAGAGAGGTGTCTCGCTGTGCTGCATGCAATGCTTGGACATCACACCACGCAAAGGAACCAATGCACCTCCACGACATCCCTGAACTACCATGGTCATTCACTGCAGCTGATATGTTTGAGTGGCGTGCCAAAATGCATCTAGTCCTGGTGGACTCCTACTCGGGGTGGTTCGAGATGGACTACCTCCCCAACATGACCAGCAACACGGTCATTGTGAAGCTGAAGCGACACTTTGCAACATATGGTGTGCCCCACACCCTCATGACTGACAACGGGACCCAGTTCACGGGAAGGGACTTTGCAGACTTTTCACAAGCATGGGACTTTAAACACATCCGCAGCAGTCCTTACTACCCGCAATCTAACGGTCTTGCTGAGCGTGCAGTGAGATCCGCTAAGCACCTGCTGGAGAAGTGCCACCGTGATAGCACAGACATACAAGCGGCCATTCTCCACTCTCGCAACATTCCCCGTGATGGACTCCCTTCCTCTGCTCAGCGCCTCATGTCCAGGCAGACCAGGACCTTCCTGCCAGCTACCACAGACATGCTCAGGCTTGCTGTCCAGGTCAACGTGGCAGCTGCCATCACCAAACACAGAATGAGGGGGAAAGTGTATCATGACCGCAGTGCACACCGCCTCTCTGAACTTAGACCAGGTCAAACGGTCAGAGTGCAGACTGAATGTGGTTTTGATCAAGTGGCAAGAGTGGAAGGCCCAGCCCAGCCTAATAGCTACGTAATAATATCACAAGGAAAGAGATACATCAGGAACAGGCGACATCTTCTCCGGGTTGATGAAACCCCATCGGTAAGCCCTGAGGAGGACATGCCACAGATGTCCACCTCACCAGTACCTGATAGAGAGACTGTCCAAAACGTCGACCCACCATCTACACCTCCCAGCATCACACCAGTGGTCAATACAGCTGACTCATCTGACAGACAGCTGGTGGTGACTCGAGCCGGCAGAGTTAGCCAACCAAATCAGTGTTATCAGGACTTTGTCCTAGGCTGTAAGACAAAACTAAAATCAAGATTTATGGAAATGATAAATCTGTGTTCATGTGTTAACTGAACTAAGCTTATTTGCTTATACTGCACCTTACTGTTAATGTTGTGTGTCATCTAATGTTTCTCTAGTAGGTGGCCTGGACAGTTTAATTTACAGTATTGTTTATGTTCCTGTTATGATGAGTGATACCTACAACTCAGGTTAGGAAATGCATTGTGTGTTCTGTGTTAAAAATATATTTGCATCGCATCTGGAAGAAAGGGGATGTAGAGTTGTGGCACTATCACTTTAACTATCAGTGTTGATGTTGACGTCACTAGGTGGCGACTGTGTGGTTGACGTCACTAGGTGGCAACCCCTGTATGTAGAAGCGCGTAACGTGAATAAAGGAGTCTAGTGTCTTGTCAATGCAACCAGTTGGCAATTGTTTAAAAGTAAACTTTCCATTCAGAATCTTATTGGCATCCATTTCGGCGCCTCGCGCTCGCCATCCACTCAAAACGTAACGTGCCTACTACTCTCTGGCTGGCTCAAGCCCAAACGGCGTGCTTGTTGTTTTGCTTTCGGTCTAGCTAGATCTGTTGTGGTGCTGTAGTTTTTCTAACATTACTAGTTGTTGCAACAGCTTGTGAAAAAAACTACACAAGGCCAAAATAACGTTAATCTCGCGATAAAAGAATTGACGCCGTTAAAATGGGTTTGCGTTAACGCAGTTAATAACGCATTTAACTGACAGCACTATATATATATATATATATATATATATATATATATATATATATGCAGACCACAGCCCATGTCCATCTTCCTGCCAGCGGTCTCCAAGATAAATGGGTTCCCCCCTGTAATGCAGAAGCCATTTTTACCATATTTACTACACAATACACTGGTTAGATTATACCATTCTAAAATGACTTATGATTAAATAAAAAATACAACTTAGTTTTCTTGTGTTTTGGAAACTACCATGCAGTATTTTTTTTTGTATTCTCTCCCATGTGATCGTTCCCAGCCTCCACAAAAAAACCTCTGCACTAACCTTTGACCTTTTACGCTGTTCATGTATTTTAATTTCAGTTCTGCGGTTGAAACTAATGAATTGAAAAAGATGTGCTGTGTGTACATTATCAGTGTGGCCATGGCAGTTAAACCGTCGATGCAACAGGTGTGCCGAATCTATCTAATTATCTTTCTCTGCTTGATTATTTCCTCAGCCCCTTCACGGTGGACAGGTGCCCAGAGCCACAACTCATTGTCTCTGGGCAGGATCTGTGACCACCACACACCATCCCATAATACCCCGCCCACCCTGGGAAAAGAGATTGGTGAACAAACTCATAGCTCTGCTCCAACATCCATTCTTTTGTTTAGACTGTAATTTCAGCAATTACTGGCAGTTCATTTCATTCATTATATTAAACTGAGTTTTAAATTGCAGAACTTGTTTCTATGCAGAGGACAGTTTATTTAAGGTGAAATATCTGTACATTTTGAAGAAGCGTGACTGACCCTCCTCATCTCCTTAGAGTCATAACCACAATAGTCAACTGGGCTCACCTGATTGTCTACATTGAAAACCTTTGATTACGTCTATCTAGGAGTATTAGTAGTAGTAGTAGTAGTAGTAGACCTAGTAGTAGGCCTAGGCCTAGTAAGTAGCCTATTGGTAATAGCAGACTTATAGTAATGCTAACAATCACAATACTATATTTCAGACTATTTAAGAAACATACATTAAAAATAAATAATATATTGTTATTTATTTTTGTATTTCTTCCACTGAGGCCTTGGGGTGGGTGGGTGGATCGGGGGGGGGGTGGGGGGTACTGCCAATATAAATCTATAAATAAAGTATCTACCCCCCCCCCCCCCCCCCCCCCCCCACCCTGGGTTTTACAGCACTCCGCTTTTCGTATTTCTTCTATTATTATTTTTTTGCATCTCCTTCTGACGTCAGCAATGACCACAGTAAGCCCAATCCAGTGTGTGTGTGTGAGTGCTGGGCTCTGTATAGCCACGCTGTCGACCCAGTAGTCCCCACCGCCCCGGAGGAGGAGAAATGTCCATTGTGAGCAGATTGTTGTGCTTAAACCAAACTATGCGAGTAGTGCTGCTTGCTACTGTCGCCAACTCCGCCGCCGCCGCCTCTGCCCAGTAACCCAGTATCCGCAACGAAGACGAGAAGAGGAAAATGAGCGGACTCCACAAGGGGAGCCGGGATTTTTGACCAGAACGGAACCACAACAGGGATTGAACACAGTAGAAACCCCAGGTCTCTAGGTCACTTCCAAGTGTACTTGACCTCTGACCTCTGTCCTCCTTCTGATGACCTCCCAACCCATTTCCATCGCTTCCAGTTGGGCTAGAGCCACCAAATTCATATTCTTATATGTCCTATAGGCCATATTTCATATAAACGAGACCCCAGGTCTCTATCTTATTCCCAAGTCATTCCCCCCATTTTTTTAATCTACTGATGACCTCTGAACGACCCATTAGAATCACTTTCGGTTTGGCTAGAGCCACCAGATTGGTAATTTTATATGTGACGTATAAGATGATCAATCTGGTGGCTCTAGCCCAACCGGAAGCAATTTGAACAGGTCGTGCAGAGGTCATCAGAAGATAGAAAAAAACACACACCATTAATAGGGGCCTAGAATGACTTGGGAATAAGATGGAGACATGGGTGTCTTTTATATGAATCAGGGTATTAAACTCTACTAAAATTATATATTTGGTAGGATCTAGCCCAACAGGAAGTGGTGTAATTGGAGGGTCACCTAAAGGTCAAGTACACTTGGGAGTGAGCTAGGAACCTGGTGTCTCTTTTATATGAAAGAGGGCCTAAAGGACGTATAAGATTATAAATCTGGTGACTCAAGCCCAACTGGAAGTGATTCAAATGGGTAGTTCAGCGGTCATCAGAAGATTAAAAAAACACACCATAAATAGGGCCCTACATTTGGAGGATCTAGCCCAACAGGAAGTGACCGAATAATAATAAACATTAAGCACACACAATAGACAACCCACGAAAATGAATCTATTGAATTGTGCTCCGGGATATAATATAATATAACATTATATAATATATTATAATATAATAAAACAATAAAATATTTACATTTATAATTATTTAGTAGCACTTTGCAGTGTGTGAAAAGGAAATTATTCTACAAACCCTCTGAAACAGTGCTGCATGTTCATTTAGATGTAATTGCTGCTGCTAATAAACATATGTTTATTACAGGCCTTGTATTTAATACAGGTTTTGCTAGGTTTAGCTGCTTCCCTTCTCTTCTTACTTCCTTCTCTGCCTTTGCTTCCCACATTCAACATTTACTCAGAAAACAAACTATATACACACACACAACACGGTGCTGTTCCTGGGAGGGGTCTGGGCAGTGGCCCTCCTCCTGTCCATATCCACACTCTTCACAAGTATGGTTATGGGGTATGGGTATGGCAAGAAAAATATTACAATGATTAAAAAATATATATTACTATTAATGAATAATTATAAATAAATAAATATATATAATACAATTATTCGTATTACTGATAATACTATAATTGTAGAGATGTTTGTTTTGACTACATTTGTGTGTGTGTCTCTCTCTCTCTCTCCCTCCCGCCTTTCCCAGTTGGCAGTGTTGTTCTTGGAGACGGTGGTGGGCTTCGTCTTGCCCTTCCTCACCCTCCTCACGTCCTACGTCTGTGTCTATCGTAACACTGTTCAAAGCACCAAGTCTGCCACCTCCACAGAACAGAGGAAGGTAGCCTTGAGCCTATTAGAGTTTTGTGATTGAGGGTTGTAATTTAGTGGATGGCATATCAAACAAAGTGAATTTAAATTATGTTTGGTGTTACCGTTTTACTTTGACATGTCCTGTTCTATCTTGAATGAATAGTGTTTTTAGTGAAAAACTGCTCTCATGCAATCTAGTGTGGTTTACCGGATGTAAGTTGTTGGAATAAGCCCACCCAAGTTTACCATTGGGAAACTGAAATAGTCACCCAATGACAGGCTCTGGGCAGGCTTTTACCTTCAAGGGCACCGTTGCTGCATCCTGGGCTTAGCGCCGCCCAAGACGATTGGCACAGCGCTAAAACGAAGTGTGGAGATAGGTCTGGCTATGCGAGACTACATGCAATCAAATCTGATCAAATCTAATCTAATCAAGTTTGATCTAATCGATTCTGATGTAATCCAATCAAATCTAATGCAATCTGATATATTTTAATCCAATCTAATACAATCTGATCTAATCTAATACAATCCGAGGAGCAGTTGACCTCTGCCACATGCCACATAAGTGGCTTTTCTGGGCTCCTCCGACACAAGACACAGGTTGTTTGTATTCATTATTAAGTATCCATTTATTGGAGATGGCAAGATGGTACAAGCCGAACAGATGGTACATGCTGCCATGACAGTGGCTCTCTCTCTGTCTCTCTCTCTCTCGTGTGTGGTGATAGCTGGTTTATCCTGAGTGCCATAATTGCTCTGCACCACAGGTTTGCAGCCCCACCCAGCCAGAGTCTAATCAGTCTGACTCAGGCCAGGTGAGGCTGTTAACCAGCCATCAACCACACACTCCACACCGATCTTATCCAATCTAATCCAATCTAATCTAATCTATCCTAAACTGATCTGATCTAATGTAATCTAATCTCTGTACATAAACTAAACCATTTTGTGGTTAGTGTTCTGGTCGTCTTTCTCATATGCTGGACTCCCTATCACATTATCAACATGGTGGATGTATCGACAGTCTTGTTAGGGACCTCGTCAACCTTTTCCAAAATACAGCAGGTGTGTGTGCGTGTGTGTCTGTGTGCGCATGTGTATGTAAATTAAACACATTTCTCTTGTGATGTCCGCTTCCCATCAGGTAACGGCATGAAGAGCGTGTGTCTTCTCAACAGCGCCATGAACCCGTTCCTCTACACGTTCACACACAACGACACCACCACCAACAGAAGTTGCAACAGCAAGTGTCATCCAGGAAACCATAGACTGGGCAGTTTCTGTTTTGTTTTTACCCCTCTGTAAGAGCTATCCATTTTTCTCTCGGTCTGACTACATGCTTCTCTTTTCTTCTATTTGTTTCATTTTCTCTGTGTCACCATGTCTAATAATAATAATAATAATAATAATGATAATAATAATAATAAGAATAAGAATAAGAATAAGAATAAGAATAAATGGGACTTATATAGCGCTTTTCTAGGACTCAAAGTTGCTTTACACTGAGGGGTGATGAAACAGACAACAAACAAACAGCAAAACACACGATTAGATTGTGGGGTGACTACGAGAAGGCAGTAGTGAAGAGATGGGTCTTGAGGTGGGATTGGAAAATTGCGAGGGAGTCTCTGATGTCTTGGGGGAGGGAGTTCCAGAGTCTGGGAGCTGCCCTGGAGAAGGCGCTCTCCCCAAAACTGCAAAGGTTGGACTTGGGGGGGGTAGAGAGAAGGCCAGCTGAGGTGGATCTGAGGGACCGAGAGGGTTGGTAGGGGGAGAGGTAAGATATGGGGGAGCCAGTTGGTGAAGGGCTTTGTAGGTGAGGACCAGGATCTTGTAGTCTTGATCCGGTGGGAGACAGGAAGCCAATGGAGGTCTTTTAAGACTGGGGTGATGTGGTGCCAGGATTTTGTAGGAGGTAGGAGTTGGGCGGATGTGTTCTGAACCACATCTGTTGATGAGGCTAGCACTGATGCCGTAGAGGAGCGAGTTGCAGTAGTCAAGACAGGAGGAGATGAAGGCGTGGATGAGTGTCTCAGCAGGAGGGTGTGCGGATTGGATCTGATCTTTGCAATATTGCGAAGGTGGTAGAAGGAGGATTTGACAACTTGGCGGATGTGAGGCTTGAGGGTGAGTGTGGGGTCAAGGATTGGTTAGGAGGAGGAGTTTGGTTTTGTCACTTGAGTTTGAGGAAATGTTGTTGAATCCAGGCTTTTATTGCAGACAGGCATGACTCAATGTATACTACAGTGTATTGCGAAAGAGAGTCGTGAACATGTATGCTACATTTGTATGAAATAGTTATAATCAAAAGTAAATTAAAGGGGGTTCATCTTTCCATCTATTTGTTTTTTGTCTTGGTCTCTCACTGCATTCAATGTACATAGAGCATGCCAGTGTCAAACCATTAAAACAGTGGATCGGTTGTGATTTTGAAAGTGTTTTTCCCATGACATTCTCACATAAACATGTGACTTAATAAAATTCCCATTTGTGCTGTATGGATTCCAAAGAAGTACACATGTACTTTCAGTAGGTTTCACAATCAAAATCTAAAATATTTTATATATGGACCTATAACGCCTCCCTTATGGCAGCTCACTTCATAGTCCTGGAGATGGCCTCTGAGAGATGGAAGCTGGCATCTTGTGAAGGACAAGGTGGAAGAGAGGTAGAAGGACATTCAGATGATTCAGACCTCACAACTATTCTGTCTTGGTGTTATTGGTCAGTCACAAATGTTCATAAAGGGAAGTAGTAATGAAAGTGGAATCAAAAGAGGAAATAGGCAATAGAGTTATAGGCAATATACTGTAAGTTGCAATGGCAGATGTTTCATACAGGCAACCCTAGACCGGGCTTCTGTGTTGTTTTTACCACTCTGTAAGAGGTAATCATTTGTCTCTCGTTCTGGCTGTTCATTTTCTCTGTCACCATGTCTGTCCAACTCTTCATCTCTACGCTGATTCCCACTACAGACCACTCCATGCCACAGAACTTCATGAATCCGGTGGGTGATTTTTTAAAATCTTAAAATCTAAAAAAAATAAAGTGAAGAAATTTTAGCGATGTCACTCGTCTCTTTGTGAACAGAGAATCTAAAAATGAAAAACATCTTGATTGTTTTAGAGCTACATTTGGATGTTTCTTTTTCCCAATTTACTCAAACTGTGCTCTGGTGCAAACTGCGTAAATACTAAGTCAGTCAAATCAAATCGAGTGCTGGGTTGATTGAGGAAAAAAAATGGTACGTGCTTCTCTATGGACTATATGGAAGTGAAAAATATCCTTAGTTCCCAAAAAGTGGGAGTATAAAATGCTTTGAATATCATTATAGAATAACAAGACATTCACATAAAAAAAGTCTTCATAAAAAAGGATTTGTCACGAAAAAAAAGTTTGTTCAAATATTCATTCCTGGCTTGCATGGCATGGTGTTTATTCAATGGGATGACATTTTGTCTATGTAGAGGAACTCCAGCAGTAATCCGGTGCTGGCGGGGGCAGGGGTAAAGGTAGCACCCTGCCTGCTCCTGGTGGGCTGCTTCATGGTGGGTCTTCCTGTCAATGTGGCGGTCTTTATCGACATCTGCAGTAGGTACAAGAGGTAGGAGGGCTACAGTTAAAAAATGACTAAATATCCGATAAGACCTTAACAAGTGTTCCTTGTGTTCCTGCTGTCACCCTGCTAGCATGTGAAATGGTTCCCCTGTAGTTAACAAGGACAGGATGATGATGATGATGATGATGATGATGATGATGATGATGATGATGATGATGATGATGATGATTCTTATTACTAGTGCAGTGAGTCAGACTCGGTTACGGCTTCCAGAGTCGGCCTACTTCCAATGATCACAAAGCTAATATGTGGTGTGAATATGGTGCAAATGTGTGATTAAATCGCACGGCAGGACGAGCGCTATTCACCTGAAAAGAAATCACACAGGTGCTATTGTGAGACATCAAAAAGACATCGCTACCTGTTCTATTCATGTTCATTTAAAGTGACCCACCCCTTATTATTTGTAGGTAGAGCTTTTTTGTGTATTTTGGCCTGGCTTCTGTGGTTCCTTTAGTTGTCTAGTGTCCTTGCAGACATGTCTACTTCCCCCATGGCCACAGCCATGGCCAACACTTAACTCTCCACGATGGTCACTCCCCTCACATTTTGTTTCCCTAAGAATAAGAATCATGTACACCCATTCACGTCTCATTGAAGATGCTTGGTAAATGCTCCCATGTGTCTTCCCATGATCATGTCTTAATTAAATCAAATACTTTACTATCAAGAAGTGTCCTAACATATATTATTCTTCATCAAGGACAGAGAGGTGTCAAATTGTGTGCTGAAATATGTAACAACAGATGACAGGGCGATAGGGACATCAGTGATGGCAAGGGAGGATGTGGTGTTATCATGGGTAATGTTCTGTTCTCCATGTTCTGTTCTAGATACGCCTCTAAAGTGAATCCAAACCTGCTGCTGCTGGTGCTGAACCTGGCTTTAGTGGACAGTGTCACCCTGAGCACCTCACCCTTCTTTGCATGTGAACTGATCTGGGGCTTCACCTTTGGTGACGCTTTCTGCAAAATGTTTTATTACATACTCACCTCCTGCCTATTTGTTAGGTATGTTCATTTACTACTGTCACGACCTGGCTTAAAGGAAGGACACAATGTGGAGACCACGCATAACTGTTAGTTATAAGTAAAACACATTTATTTAAAGAAACTAAATTAAGTCTGCAGTCAGTTCATCAGTAGTGTGTGGATGTGTGAACTTGTACAGGTGTAAGGAAACAAAAATAAACCACCCAAAGTCCAAATAAACCTGCTCAGGCACATATATATATATATATATATATATATATATATATATATACAGGGTGCGTTTTGTGAAAAAAAACAGAGGGGGGCATAATTTTGAGAAACATTTTATTCAGAAAAATTACCACACAACAGTGTGAAAACATGAAAACTGTTGATTCTTGTGTAGATAAACCTTACACTTAGGCTACATAACGTAGGCCTATTTTGAACGTGAACTTAACTGCATTTGCAGAAATATTTTCTCAAAATATTGTTTTTAATTTTTTTTTTGTGGTCCTGTAAAATATGACGATATGCTGCTCTGGATTCTTTTCATTTTTTCTCCATTTGATTTAAGCGTTTGTTTTGGCGCGGATGACACAGACAGGAAGTTGGACTTGTGAAACGCAAGAAAATCCGGTTGGTTTTCAAAATAAAACTGCTTTCTGCGAGCGCGACCCCTCTCGCTCCCGGTAGATCAAAATCACAACGCAATCAAAATGAACACGGACCCTTTGTATTTTGGTTGTTAATAATTACGATGTAATGGTGAAAATTCTTTGGGTGGGGGGGGATAAATTTAGTCCCCACCGAGGATAAAAATAATTAAGCAGAGGGTAGGACGTTGTTGTGAAAAGCAGTTTCTCTTGAAACTCTTACTCACGCGTGTTCTTTAATGAAGCGATAGAAGAAGTTTTAGTTTACTCAATAATCAGTTTTATTCTTAAAGGTCTCCTTCACCGGAAAACCGTTTTTACTTGCTCCTTTTGGAATATGATAGGTCACTCCTAGTTGCATATGCATGCTGCACGTGGAAACCGTTCTTCTACCCCCATTGCATGCATTAGCCAATGTAAGAACATAGACGGACGAGGAAGTCAGAAACGAGGAAGTGAGAAAAAGCCCAACAGTCTGACGTATGAATGTGTATGAATATTCATGACCTCGCCTACCTTGGCTTGAGACCGCCCTCAGGAAAACAGTATACGGCATTTCAGAATGTTTATAAACAATAGGCGTCAAGATACTTCCGTTAATGATACTAAAGATAATGATACTAAATTATACTAAAGATAATGCTGCATCTCTCGGTTTCATTAAAAAAAGTATTACGTCGCTATCATTTTCCGTTCCGGAGATAGACGCGAAATAGTCCAGCAATACCCCGACTTCTTAAACAACATGTAACACACGTTAACCTGTAGGCTGCCTTAAACCTGGGTTTGCTCAGTGAGCACCACCGTATAATAAACATTTAACATGTAGCCGTAATGAATTAAATATGTACGACTTTATTCTCGTAATTAATTCAATATTTACGACTTTATTCTCGTAATTTAATGAAAAAAAATTCTTAATGTGGCCCTAATACTCGTCGTAATATATTAATGAGACTTCCCATACCCGTATGAATTAATGAGATGTCACGTAGCGCCGCCGCAAGAAGAAAATCATTAATTCAAGCCATGTACTGTTTTCTCGATCGTTCTGCCCTGTCAAATGATATGGAGGGGTTTGTTTACTAGTTCTGCCATCGGCGAACGCTTCGTCTTTTGCCACCCGGAAGAACGTATATTGTTGTTGTGAAGTCGTGGTGATTTGTCGTGTTGATAACATAGACATCTTACATCATGAATGTATCTAATGTATGTATATAGTAACATATGTAAGATGTCTATGGTTGATAATGCACTAGAAGGATCACTCGCCTCTGATTGGCTAACATCACTGTGACGGACAGTGCTGTTAGCCAATCAGAGGCAAGTAATTTAAATGTCATGAATATTCATGAGTAAGAGCCGAAAACCTCTTGTTCTTCTCCGCCCACCTCCTCCTCCAAACTAGAACAGCCTGAAACAGGCGCACCAGAGCATTTTTTTCACCAAAACCGGCTCACAGGGCATTCATTAATGCTAGAGACCATTGCACAATTAACGAAAAAACGATGAAATGAGACCTTTAACACCAGTAGACAGGGGAGCCTTAATAGCACTTGAGGCCCCTGGGCTATGGACATTTTTTTAGGCCCCCCACCCGCCCGCCAATTGCACAATCAATTTCTCAACAGCGATATAGCCAAATAGCCCACACCAACCTGCATAATTGAACCGTATATAGCTTGCATATAGCCTACTGTATCTTGGTTAAAACAAAATAATCTAAAAAAATGAGTTGACTCGAGAAGTGATCTTTGGCTCTCTGCCATTTATTGAATCAAATGGTAGACATGGAAAAGGCTATAGGATATAGCCTAGTGATGGTGGTGCTGGTAGTGATCTCTGATATTTTGAAGAAAAAATCTTTCACTTTTGGTAAACTTTCTTTATATAATTGATCCTGTATGTGTTTCTTTCCGCTTGGGTGTGACCGCTTCATCTTTTCTTTTTGTCCTCTGACCGGCTCAACTCAACTTCTAGAACGTTGAGATTCAAATTTATTTTTGTTTGCGCTATTACATTTATTTTGTTTAGATAAGGGGGAAGGGGGGGGCCTCCCTCCACCTCCTCCAGCAGATGCCGCTGTAGAGCAGAGTAATGACACCGCAAATACGGACGTTTATCATATTTTTTTTAAATATATATATTTTTAAGAGGCCCCTGATTGGCCGAGGCCCCTGATTGGCCGAGGCCCTGGGCTGAAGCCCGGGTAAGCCCTTGCATTAAGGCGCCACTGCCAGTAGAATGTGCAAATGTGCGACTATGTTTCCCTGACAGAAAAACTGTGTGTGGCAGTTCACAAAGTCTGCACACCAACTATCCCTGACCCAGGAAGTTATATATAACTTCCTGGGTGTATATAACTTACTGTTTGTGTATACATACACAAACAGTGAAAACGTCATAACAAGGGCTGGCTGTTGACGTCTTCCCCCCTCGTCCTCGTGGTATCTGACTCCAGTGTTAGATTGTCCCTCCGGGTATTATCTAAAAGATTATTTAATGTACAGCAACAAGCCTGCCTGTTCTTTGCTGTAATCTGACCTCACACTATGTACTCTGCACATGTCACCAACAACGTACTCACTCTGATCATGAGGCGTTGCTTTTATGATTATATGCCTCTGCTTATATCTCATGATTCTGTACCCTAATTATTGGTCATATGATAGATATAAAATATAACCATACCTTCAACGTGTAAACCAGAGGGGGGGAAAGTCCCCACCATCCCCACCGGCAAATCGCACCCTATATATACAAGTGAGCAGTCACACCAACCCAGGTATCAGCCATCACTCCTCATGAGCCACTCTCCGGAGCCCAGCATCCAAACAGGAAATTGGTCTTGAGGCCTAGGGGCCTACTAATTATTTAATAGTGTTTGAAAAGGAAATTATTCTATCTACAAACCCTCTGAAAGAGTGCTGCATGTTCATTTAGTAATTGCTGCTACTAATACATATGTTTATTACAGGATTGTATTTAATACAGGTTTTACTATAGCTGTTATTATCTAATATATACGCACACCACACACACACACCACATCACTCCTTTGTGATGATAACCACATTGTTGTTTGGTTCCCGCCACAGCGTGATGACGGTGACGGGTATAAGCATGACGTTTTTCCACGCCATTAAGTTCGGAGTGGCTAACCCCAGACAGATGGCTCGACTTAGAAGCAGGAGAAAGGTGCTGTTCCTGGGAGGGGTCTGGGCAGTGGCCCTCCTCCTGTCCATATCCACACTCTACACAAGATGGGTATGGCAAGAAAAATATTACAATGATATAAATATATTTTTAATAATAATATTAAATTATGCTTATTAGTTATAATACTATAATTGTATGCTATTTCAGTGTTTTTATTATTATTATTATTATTATTATTATTATTATTATCATCATCATCGTTATTATTAATTATTATTATTATGGGTACTATTATTATTAGTATTATTAAAAAGCTATTGATTTTCCTCTGCAGGTAGATACCAGGAAAGGCCTTCTCCACTGCATCCGTAAAGCACACAATGACACAGAAAAGGTTGGTTCCCTAAACCTGATGCATTCGGATGTAAACCTGTAAGCACTTCAACCTGTTGGACAATTCAGACATCCTGTTGCTGTAGAGATGTGTTTTGACTACATGTGGAATCTCTCTCTCTCTGTCTCTCTGTCTCTCTCTCTCTCCCTCCCTCCCTCCTGCCTTTCCCAGTTGGCAGTGTTGTTCTTGGAGACGGTGGTGGGCTTCGTCTTGCCCTTCCTCACCCTCCTCACGTCCTACGTCTGTGTCTATCGTAACGCTGTTCAAAGCACCATGTCTGCCACCTCCACAGAACAGAGGAAGGTAGCCTTGAGCCTATCAGAGTCTATCATCCAGTTATTAATATAATAACAAATTATTATTAGTTATTGCACAGGTTTTATGTTAAGGTAGTGGACTCACACTTTAATTTTATGAGCTAACCGGATTAGGTAGTCATAGAAGTCCATATGTTTACAGCGAGTTTTGTTATTGGATTTAGTGGATGCAGTCACATTTAACATAGTTAATTTGATGTTACCGGTTTACTTTGACATGTCCTGTTCTATCTAGAATTCATAGTGTTTTTTTGTGAATCTAATGTAATCTAATCTAATCAAATCCAATCTAATCGATTCTGATATAATCAAATCTAATCCAATGTGATCTAATCCAATCTGATGTAATCCAATCCAATATGATATATTCTAATCTAATCCAATGTAATCTAATCTAATTAAATCCGATCTAATCCAATCTAATCTAAACTAATCTAATCAATCTGATCTAATCTAATCTACTCTCTTTACAGAAAGTACACCATTTTGTGGTTAGTGTTCTGGTCGTCTTTCTCATATGCTGGACTCCCTATCACATTATCAACATGGTGGATGTATCGACAACCTTGTTAAGGGCCTCGTCACCCGCAGCCTATGACCGTCTCAAGGTTTTCCGAAATGCAGCAGGTGTGTGTGCATGTGTGCATGTGTGTGTGTGTGTGTGATTTCTATGTTGCTTCATGTACATTTTTCTTTATTTTCCTTCTGTTATTCATCTGGAGAGACCAAGTATCACCACATGCTGTAGACCAAATTAAACACATTTTTCTTGTGATGTCCGCTTCCCATCAGGTGACAGCATGAAGAGCGTGTGTCTTCTCAACAGCGTCATTAACCCGTTCCTCTACGCGTTCACACTCCGCAAGAAGCTGAACAAGAGCGGCGCCGAGCACAACGACACCACCACCATGACCGTCATGGCAGGAAATGCTTAACCAATTTGTGAACAGGAAGGACATGGTTAAGCACATTTCATCCATCAGCCAGCTTTGAAAGCTATCTCAGGTGGTACGTAAATAATAGTGGACTATGCAGTGTCTATCTATATCTATCGATACCCCAATCCAAGCATCATGAGCCTTTTTTTGTGTTGCTTTTTGTTTTCTATGAAAAAAAATCTTTTTTGTGGGGTTTTAAAAGTTTCTTAGCAGCTGCAAGACCCTTTAGTGTGAGCAATTATTTCTGTATTTTGTCTTTGTATATCTAAAAGCACATCTAATTTAAGATCTAGTTCTAGAATTGGGGATACATTTTGTGTCTCTCAGATAAACCTTTTGTCATTTCCCCCCAAAAAATCTTTATGGAATCTGTTTTGAATAATAAGTACATTGCAATTTCAACAATAATAATGCTTGATGTATATTTTATTATTATAATTTATATATAAAATAATAACTGAATGACTCCCACCCCACCCATTATTGACTGTCTTCGGCTAGTGATTCATACATTACATTTATAAGTTGAATGTATGGGGTTACGTCTAATTTTCAGTTTCTTTGTGCTTACTCTATTAACAGCTATAAAATCAATTGCATAGAATATCTAATTTCCTCATTATATGTCATTTCAGTTATAATAAAATAATGTGTATAATATAATGTCAGTCCCTATGTTCTGGTCAACTCTGTTACCTCTGTTATAAAACTGCTAAATCTCCATTCATATAAAAAAGCATGTGACCTGCACCTAGTGATGTCACTGCCTCTGGCAGGAGACATCTGGAAGGCAGTGAGGTACATCATGCTTCTTGTCATTATTTTGTCCAAAACGTTGAGGATACATCAGATTAATAATTGGCCAAATCTGTTATTGTGATATTGCTGTGACTCTCTAATTCAATTAAAAAAAAGATAGTATGATGAAAATCCATAAAATTCTGTTTTAGATGCCATCTGGTGTTAGGACATTGAAGTTCGAAGGCACAAAATGGTGGAAAACGTCAACTCTGTTACCGTCAACTCTGTTAATGGTTTAAACATTTTAATGTTCCCCAATCACATTTAAGCACTTTGCATTGTTTTACATTTATTATTAATTCTGGGTCATTTTTTACTGTGCAGTGTACATTTATGGCAGACCATTCCAGGTTAAGGAAATATAAAGACCTCTTTGACACCAATGTCATAGGTAAATTGCCTGTCACATATCATATGAGACTAGATGATACTGTTGCCCCCACGACATGTGCTCCCCGCAGGATCCCCATTGCCATGAAAGATAAGGTCAAGGCGGAGCTGGACCGAATGACTGTCCTAGGTGTCATTACACCAGAAAATGACACAACAGAATGGGTGCCTGCCATGGTTGCAGCGAAGAAAAAAGACGGAACAGTGCAACTTTGCATCGACCCAGTTCATCTAAACCAGGCCCTCCTCAGACCTCGTCATCTGCTCAAATCGATTGACCAAATCATTGCAGACATGCCGGGTGCAAAAATATTTAGCATACTAGATGCCAAATGTGTGTTTTGGCAAATACCCCTTGACAGAGCCTCCTCGAAGCTCACAACATTCATGTCACCTCATGGCCGCTATAGGTTCCTGAGAATGCCATACGGCATATGCACAGGCAGCGAGGTATTCCAGAACAACCGTGCAAGACCGTGGTCGATGACATCCTCATCTGGGGACGTACACTACAAGAGCATGATGAACGCCTAACACAGGTTTTAAACAGGGACCTGAAGCTCAATCCTGACAGGTGCAAATTCAGAGTCAACTGCATACACTATGTAGGCCATCTGTTAACTGCTGAGGGTGTTAAACCAGATCCAGAAAAGATCAAAGCCGTCTGTGAGATGGAGAAGCCACAGGACAAACACGCTCTACAGCAGTTCCTGGGCATGACAAACTATCTATCCAAATTCATCCCTCAGTACAGTGACCGTGACTGGCCCCCTTGAGACAGCTGATACACCACGACGTGGAGTGGCACTGGCATGATGCCCATGATACGGCATTCAACAAACTGAAGCAGGCAGTGACCAATCCTCCTCAGAGGCGATTCTACAGTCTGTGGGGGCCCCAATCAAAAATTCCGGCGACCGCCGGGGGGTGGGGGGGGGGGGGGTGCGCGATCGCAATACAGCGGCCGACGCGACAGGGGGGGGGGGGGGGGGGGTGCGCGATCGCAAAACAGCCCGGACCGGCGCCGGTGGGGGGGGGGGGGCTCTGAGACCTAGTCGCGGGGGCCCCCTAGCGGCTCGGGGCTCCACGCATTTGCCTGCCTTGCCTGTTGGCAAGCTGCGCCCCTGATCCTCCTGTGCTGCAATCTTTTGACACATCACAGCCAGTGGTCATATCAGCAGACGCCTCCCAACACGGTCTTGGGGCGGTGTGCCTCCAGCAAGGGAGGTCTGTGGCATTCGCATCACGTGCTCTCACACCGACTGAGTCCAGGTATGCTCAGATTGAAAAAGAAATGTTAGCACTGGTGTTTGCAGCTAAAAAATTTCATGACTTCATCTATGGCCGCCCCGTCACCTGTCCCCGCCCTTATAACTATCCTGAGGAAACCACTGCACACCGCATCACCACGCCTGCAGGGTATGATGTTAAAATTGCACCGTTACGACTTGGATGTGATATATAAGCGAGGCAAGGAACTGTTTGTTGCAGACGCGTTGTTGCGTGCACACTTACCTGAGACTGAGCCCACACTCACTGATGATTTGCTAGAGGTGATGACAGTCCAGATTCTCTCCTCACGTCGTACAGATGAATTACGGGATGCAGTGAAGAGTGACATCACCTGCCAAAAGCTCTCTGAGGTCGTTGTGCGTGGCTGGCCCAGCACCTCCAGGGAGCTGCTGCAGCAGCTGCGACCGTTCTTCTCCATGAAGGAAGAGTTGACAGTGGAGGATGGACTGCTCCTACGCGGTCAAAGGCTTATAATACCTGCAGCACTACAAAAGTTTTATGTTGGCCAGCTACACCAGGGCCATCCCGGGATTGAAGCCACCAAACGCAGAGCTCGTGAGACTATGTACTGGACCTCAATGTACACGGATATCAAAAGAGAGGTGTCTCGCTGTGCTGCATGCAATGCTTGGACATCACACCACGCAAAGGAACCAATGCACCTCCACGACATCCCTGAACTACCATGGTCATTCACTGCAGCTGATATGTTTGAGTGGCGTGCCAAAATGCATCTAGTCCTGGTGGACTCCTACTCGGGGTGGTTCGAGATGGACTACCTCCCCAACATGACCAGCAACACGGTCATTGTGAAGCTGAAGCGACACTTTGCAACATATGGTGTGCCCCACACCCTCATGACTGACAACGGGACCCAGTTCACGGGAAGGGACTTTGCAGACACAAGCATGGGACTTTAAACACATCCGCAGCAGTCCTTACTACCCGCAATCTAACGGTCTTGCTGAGCGTGCAGTGAGATCCGCTAAGCACCTGCTGGAGAAGTGCCACCGTGATAGCACAGACATACAAGCGGCCATTCTCCACTCTCGCAACATTCCCCGTGATGGACTCCCTTCCTCTGCTCAGCGCCTCATGTCCAGGCAGACCAGGACCTTCCTGCCAGCTACCACAGACATGCTCAGGCTTGCTGTCCAGGTCAACATGGCAGCTGCCATCACCAAACACAGAATGAGGGGGAAAGTGTATCATGACCGCAGTGCACACCGCCTCTCTGAACTTAGACCAGGTCAACGGTCAGAGTGCAGACTGAACGTGGTTTTGATCAAGTGGCAAGAGTGGAAGGCCCAGCCCAGCCTAATAGCTACGTAATAATATCACAAGGAAAGAGATACATCAGGAACAGGCGACATCTTCTCCGGGTTGATGAAACCCCATCGGTAAGCCCTGAGGAGGACATGCCACAGATGTCCACCTCACCAGTACCTGATAGAGAGACTGTCCAAAACGTCGACCCACCATCTACACCTCCCAGCATCACACCAGTGGTCAATACAGCTGACTCATCTGACAGACAGCTGGTGGTGACTCGAGCCGGCAGAGTTAGCCAACCAAATCAGCGTTATCAGGACTTTGTCAGTACCTAGGCTGCAAGACAAAACTAAAATCAAGATTTATGGAAATGATAAATCTGTGTTCATGTGTTAACTGAACTAAGCTTATTTGCTTATACTGCACCTTACTGTTAATGTTGTGTGTCATCTAATGTTTCTCTAGTAGGTGGCCTGGACAGTTTAATTTACAGTATTGTTTATGTTCCTGTTATGATGAGTGATACCTACAACTCAGGTTAGGAAATGCATTGTGTGTTCTGTGTTAAAAATATATTTGCATTAGCCTGGCAAGCCAGACCCACATCAGAAAGATGTAAGGTCTGGCTCAGCTCCATTGGCAGTGTGGGCGGGATAAACGGTTGTCTTTCAAGTTCCCTCTGCACGCAATAGGATAGCGCTACAACCAATCAGAGCAACGAAGAAGGTGATGTAGTCAGAGCGACGGCTCTGACTGCGTAATTAATCAAAACTCTGAATACATCTTTCTTTTCGAGGAAAGACTTCAGTGCCGTTCTTTGTTCTTTTCTCAAATAAAATGTTAACTTCAAGTCTTGAAGAGTCGCGGCCAAAGCCGAGTGGAAAGACAGCCGTTCGCCAGCAGCAGCAGCCATTGTTTACCTCTAACACGGAACCGTCGCAACTCTGTCGTCATGGTAGCCCGGCTTCCGACTCCGCCCCTCACGCTGTGATTGGTCGGACATACTTGGTGTTTCCGGCACCAAAAAGCCAACGGAGCCGTGCTAGACCTACCTAGCTGCCAAATAAATTTGCTGCCGCTAGGGGGTGTCTAGAGTTCTAGGCTATATTTGCATCGCATCTGGAAGAAAGGGGATGTAGAGTTGTGGCACTATCACTTTAACTATCAGTGTTGATGTTGACGTCACTAGGTGGCGACTGTGTGGTTGACGTCACTAGGTGGCAACCCCTGTATGTAGAAGCGCGTAGCGTGAATAAAGGAGTCTAGTGTCTACACTCATACGAGCTGCACGTGAAGTTCTTAGACACTCCACACTTTGGTCTTGTCAATGGAACCAGTTGGCAATTGTTTAAAAGTAAACTTTCCATTCAGAATCTTATTGGCATCCATTTCGGCGCCTCGCGCTCGCCATCCACTCAAAACGTAACGTGCCTACTACTCTCTGGCTGGCTCAAGCCCAAACGGCGTGCTTGTTGTTTTGCTTTCGGTCTAGCTAGATCCGTTGTGGTGCTGTAGTTTTTCTAACATTACTAGTTGTTGCAACAGCTTGTGAAAAAAACGACACAAGGCCAAAATAACGTTAATCTCGCGATAAAAGAATTGACGCCGTTAAAATGGGTTTGCGTTAACGCAGTTAATAACGCATTTAACTGACAGCACTATATATATATATATATATATATATATATATATGCAGACCACAGCCCATGTCCATCTTCCTGCCAGCGGTCTCCAAGATAAATGGGTCCCCCCCTGTAATGCAGAAGCCATTTTTACCATATTTACTACACAATACACTGGTTAGATTATACCATTCTAAAATGACTTATGATTAAATAAAAAATACAACTTAGTTTTCTTGTGTTTTGGAAACTACCATGCAGTATTTTTTTTTGTATTCTCTCCCATGTGATCGTTCCCAGCCTCCACAAAAAAACCTCTGCACTAACCTTTGACCTTTTACGCTGTTCATGTATTTTAATTTCAGTTCTGCGGTTGAAACTAATGAATTGAAAAAGATGTGCTGTGTGTACATTATCAGTGTGGCCACGGCAGTTAAACCGTCGATGCAACAGGTGTGCCGAATCTATCTAATTATCTTTCTCTGCTTGATTATTTCCTCAGCCCCTTCACGGTGGACAGGTGCCCAGAGCCACAACTCATTGGCTCTGGGCAGGATCTGTGACCACCACACACCATCCCATAATACCCCGCCCACCCTGGGAAAAGAGATTGGTGAACAAACTCATAGCTCTGCTCCAACATCCATTCTTTTGTTTAGACTGTAATTTCAGCAATTACTGGCAGTTCATTTAATTCATTATATTAAACTGAGTTTTTGCAGAACATGTTTCTATGCAGAGGACATAGTTTATTTAAGGCGAAATATCTGTAGATTTTGAAGAAGCGTGACTGACCCTCCTCATCTCCTTAGAGTCATAACCACAATAGTCAACTGGGCTCACCTGATTGTCTACATTGAAAACCTTTGATTACGTCTATCTAGGAGTATTAGTAGTAGTAGTAGTAGACCTAGTAGTAGGCCTAGGCCTAGTAAGTAGCCTATTGGTAATAGCAGACTTATAGTAATGCTAACAATCACAATACTATATTTCAGACTATTTAAGAAACATACATTAAAAATAAATAATATATTGTTATTTATTTTTGTATTTCTTCCACTGAGGCCTTGGGGTGGGTGGGCGGATCGGGGGGGGGGGGGGGGGTACTGCCAATATTTGTTTGTGTTCTGTAAACTGAAAATCTATAAATAAAGTATCTACCCCCCCCCCCCCACCCTGGGTTTTACAGCACTCCGCTTTTCGTATTTCTTCTATTTTTTTTTTTTTGCATCTCCTTCTGACGTCAGCAATGACCACAGTAAGCCCAATCCAGTGTGTGTGTGAGTGCTGGGCTCTGTATAGCCACGCTGTCGACCCAGTAGTCCCCACCGCCCCGGAGGAGGAGAAATGTCCATTGTGAGCAGATTGTTGTGCTTAAACCAAACTATGCGAGTAGTGCTGCTTGCTACTGTCGCCAACTCCGCCGCCGCCGCCTCTGCCCAGTAACCCAGTATCCGCAACGAAAACGAGAAGAGGAAAAAGAGCGGACTCCACAAGGGGAACCGGGATTTTTGACCAGAACGGAACCACAACAGGGATTGAACACAGTAGAAACCCCAGGTCTCTAGGTCACTTCCAAGTGTACTTGACCTCTGACCTCTAATGGTGTTCTTCTGATGACCTCCCAACCCATTTCCATCGCTTCCAGTTGGGCTAGAGCCACCAAATTCATATTCTTATATGTCCTTGTGGAGGGTTTATGTGGAGTGTGTGTTGTTGATGGCTGGTTTACAGCCTCACCTGGCCTGAGTCGGACTAATTGGACTCTGGCTGGGTGGGGCTGCACACCTGTGGTGCATGAGCAATCATGGCACCCAGGATAAACCAGCCATCAACACACACACTCGAGGAGGAGCACCGTCATGACTGGTTGTACCATCAGCTCGGCGAATAACATCTGGCCTTAAACTCAAATAAACACCTTGAATAACATCTACCCGTGTCCTGTGTCGGAGGGCCCCAAGGAAAGCCACTTAGGTGGCGTGTGGCCGGACGTTACCCCGCCACACTGGCGCCCAATGTTCGGCTCCTCCGACCAGGACGGGACACGGAAGGGCTGTCCAAGCTACACTGGAGCCACCAGCCGCGGCAAAGGACAGCCACCCCAGCACCAGCTCCCCCCTGAACGGCAGCGACGGCCAGCGGAGGAGTGGGGAGGCAGCGCAGCGACCGCCACCGGCAACCGTCTGCAGCTAGCCTCCCCCGGATCCAGCCTGGAGCAGCCCAGGCCAGCCGCCCCTCTGCCAGGGGACCAGGAGCCCAAGGCCCCATGCTCCAGGAGGAGATGGGAGGGGGATCATGCCTCGTCGCCCTGGTGGAGGGGGGTGACTAAAGACTGTTCCAGGCCCTCCGAGAGCTACCTCCGCGGCCCAGCTGTCGGGCCTCCTCCGAGCCCATCCAGCCAGCCCCTGCAACCAGCCACCCCAGAGACACCTCCGCCAGCCGGAGCAGCAGCCCCAGGCCTCCGGTCTCCGGGACGGAGGGGGAGGGTGGGGTGGGCGTGTGACCCTGGGGAGGTGTGGAGGTAGTGGGGTTTGGGGGGCTGTTTATTTTTTGTTTAGGTATGGCAACCCTGAAAAGAGTCCAGGTTTTTTGTAGGTATGGTAACCCTGTTCAGAGTCCGGTATGTGTTTTTTTTGTTTTTTTGTTTGCTTGGATGGGGGATGGGGGAGGGGGGGGAGTAGGCGAGGCTGGGGATTCTCCCCGGCCTCAATCTGGTGTTGGGGATATGTGGAGGGTTTATGTGGAGTGTGTGTTGTTGATGGCTGGTTAACAGCCTCACCTGGCCTGAGTCGGACTAATTGGACTCTGGCTGGGTGGGGCTGCACACCTGTGGTGCATGAGCAATCATGGCACCCAGGATAAACCAGCCATCAACACACACACTCGAGGAGGAGCACCGTCATGGCTGGTTGTACCATCAGCTCGGCGAATAACATCTGGCCTTAAACTCAAATAAACACCTTGAATAACATCTACCCGTGTCCTGTGTCGGAGGGCCCCAAGGAAAGCCACTTAGGTGGCGTGTGGCCGGACGTTACCCCGCCACAGTCCTATAGGCCATATTTCATATAAACGAGACCCCAGGTCTCTATCTTATTCCCAAGTCATTCCCCCCATTTTTTTAATCTACTGATGACCTCTGAACGACCCATTAGAATCACTTTCAGTTTGGCTAGAGCCACCAGATTGGTAATTTTATATGTGACGTATAAGATGATCAATCTGGTGGCTCTAGCCCAACCGGAAGTGATTCAAACAGGTCGTGCAGAGGTCATCAGAAGATAGAAAAAAACACACCATTAATAGGGGCCTAGAATGACTTGGGAATAAGATGGAGACATGGGTGTCTTTTATATGAATCAGGGTATTAAACTCTACTAAAATTATACATTTGGTAGGACCTAGCCCAACAGGAAGTGGTGTAATTGGAGGGCCACCTTGAGGTCAAGTACACTTGGGAGTGAGCTAGGAACCTGGTGTTTCTTTTATATGAAAAAGGGCCTAAAGGACGTATAAGATTATAAATCTGGTGACTCAAGCCCAACTGGAAGTGATTCAAATGGGTAGTTCAGCGGTCATCAGAAGATTAAAAAAACACACCATAAATAGGGCCCTACATTTGGAGGATCTAGCCCAACAGGAAGTGACCGAATAATAATAAACATTAAGCACACACAATAGACAACCCACGAAAATGAATCTATTGAATTGTGCTCCGGGATATAATATAATATAACATTATATAATATATTATAATATAATAAAACAATAAAATATTTACATTTATAATTATTTAGTAGCACTTCGCAGTGTGTGAAAAGGAAATTATTCTACAAACCCTCTGAAACAGTGCTGCATGTTCATTTAGATGTAATTGCTGCTGCTAATAAACATATGTTTATTACAGGACTTGTATTTAATACAGGTTTTGCTAGGTTTAGCTGTTTCCCTTCTCTTCTTACTTCCTTCTCTGCCTTTGCTTCCCACATTCAACATTTACTCAGAAAACAAACTATATACACACACACAACACGGTGCTGTTCCTGGGAGGGGTCTGGGCAGTGGCCCTCCTCCTGTCCATATCCACACTCTTCACAAGTATGGTTATGGGGTATGGGTATGGCAAGAAAAATATTACAATGATTAAAAAAAAAATATTACTATTAATGAATAATTATAAATAAATATATATAATACAATTATTCGTATTACTGATAATACTATAACTGTAGAGATGTTTGTTTTGACTACATTTGTGTGTGTGTCTCTCTCTCTCTCTCTCTCTCCCTCCCGCCTTTCCCAGTTGGCAGTGTTGTTCTTGGAGACGGTGGTGGGCTTCGTCTTGCCCTTCCTCACCCTCCTCACGTCCTACGTCTGTGTCTATCGTAACACTGTTCAAAGCACCAAGTCTGCCACCTCCACAGAACAGAGGAAGGTAGCCTTGAGCCTATTAGAGTTTTGTGATTGAGGGTTGTAATTTAGTGGATGGCATATCAAACAAAGTGAATTTAAATTATGTTTGGTGTTACCGTTTTACTTTGACATGTCCTGTTCTATCTTGAATGAATAGTGTTTTTAGTGAAAAACTGCTCTCATGCAATCTAGTGTGGTTTACCGGATGTAAGTTGTTGGAATAAGCCCACCCAAGTTTACCATTGGGAAACTGAAATAGTCACCCAATGACAGGCTCTGGGCAGGCTTTTACCTTCAAGGGCACCGTTGCTGCATCCTGGGCTTAGCGCCGCCCAAGACGATTGGCACAGCGCTAAAACGAAGTGTGGAGATAGGTCTGGCTATGCGAGATGAAGGTATGGTTATATGTTAGATCTATCAGATGACCAATGAATTGGGTCACACTAAACCTCGGGGCCTTTCTGCTGAAGTAAGACAGAATCATGACGAGTACATTGTTGGTGACATGTGCAGAATACATGGTGATAAACATATGATAGTAAAGAACAGGCAGGCTTGTCTTTGAACATGTAAAGAACAGTGGGAGTCAGATAATACGAGGATGACATGGGGAAACGTAGACAGCCAGCCTTTTGTGATGACGGTTGCATTGTTTTGTGTATATAACATCCTGAGATAGAGAGATGTGTGCTCAGACTTCGCGAACTGACACACACACACTTTGTTGTTCGGTCAGGGAAATGTAGTCGGACCCAGATATATCTGTAAAACTCTGCACATTATACTGGTGTTAACAATAAAACTGATTATTTCTTAAAGTTAAACAACTTCTTCTATCGCTTCATTAACGAACACGCGTGAGTAGGGGTTTCATTTTTTTCCATCACCATCGCTTTGAAACCGCCTTTCACAACAATTGGTGACCCCGAGACGCGATGAAGACGAAGAAGTGACCCAGTGGGCGAGAGGACCGAGTGACAGCAGAACTACGTGGCGCCACACAAAAAAGGTAAGCAGAAGCCTGTTATAACAAAATTCTGCGATTGGGCATTACCAAAACTGTTTTGAAGTCACTTGTGATACCCGTCCTAGACATAGTCTAAACCAGTATAGTGTGCAGCATAGGGGACCTGTCGTTTAACGAACGCAGAGACCGCCCGAGGGTTGGAATCCTGTTGGGGAGGAAGAGCCCCACAAAGAGCCAGGGACGCTCCTTTGTAGGAATTGGGACGTAGCCAAACAGGGGGCCGCCCGTGAAAACGTACGCGCAGAGCCGCCCAAGGGTTGGAATCCCTAGTGGGGAGGAAGAGCCCCACCAAGATCCAGCGGTTTAAATTCCGCCCCGTCCTTGCCATAAGTACATCAATTGGCGGAGGATAAAGGGGTATACGGCCCCAAGGTAGCTGGTTCCTTGCAAGACCAGAAGAGGGAACTCTGAGAGGGTAGCCAGAGTAGCCCAAGGGTATCATCATTTCCCGGAGTCTGTTGGAGACGGCCCGAAAATCATGATTTAGGAATATTGTATTGTGTGGGTGGTTCCAGGGGTTAGACTTTTCGTGAGATTCTAAGTCTCGTCTAACGCCTGTTCTGTGGGGTATAAAGCTAAAAAAAAACAAAAACAATTTGGAAATATTTTTCTGTGGGGAAAAACGGGTGGTTGGATACGGGGAAAGTGTGTCTAAAAGTCCTGCATGAAGCTCGGGTGAGACCGGACTGAAATCATTTTCAGCCTAGAAGGTTGTCTCACTGGGCAATATTTCGTGCAGAGAGCAGACCGTGAGTCATTCACACCGACCCTGTATGTGTATAAAAATTGTTTTGTTGATTTAGTGTGTACTGGTTAAAGACAGTGGGTAAAAATGGACGGGGACACCATAGGAGAGCAATGGGAACGAATCAGGATCCAATTGAGTAGTGGGTGTACACCGAATACACAGGGAAAGATAATGGAGGGTTACGAGGTGACCTGGATGTGGCTCCAGGAGAAGGGACAGATACCAGGAGACGAGGAACAGGACAGATTGTCACCCTATCTGGCGAAGGCCGAGAGGGCTGTGTTAAAAGAGTAGAAAGGCATAAGGCAGAAGAGGGAGAGCGTCAGTGCGTACAGTAGCATTAGCATGTGTAGCATTAGAAGCTAAAAAAGACAAAAACAACAACGCAGGCGCCGGCGCTCCCGTAGCCATAACAACCCGCAAGAGCGACGGTACTAAGAGCCAGCCGTCTGACCCTGACCGAGCAGGGAGCAGGGAGAGGGCTGATATGTCACCATTTAAAGTAAAGAATAAAGTTAATAAAAAAAATAATAAATTGTTTAATAAAGTAAGAGTAAAAGTAATCAGAAATACATATTGCTTAAAAATAGAGTGTTAGTACACTTATAAATATGTCGTTAACAGCAGCGGACATTTTGGGTAGGGTTTGTTATCTACGTAAAAATGAGATCAATAAGATCTCTGAGAAATGTAAGAAAAGAATATCTAAAACAGGCATTAAAATTAGTATTAGTCATGTATCAAAGAGAGAGAGAGGGACCTTGAGTCTGATCTGGCTATCAGTACAACCCAGTTGTTGAAATTACAATTAGAGAACGAGCGGCGTCAGATAAATGGAGATAAAAAACCGTCAAAACAAAGCAGCCAAATGTTACAGCAACCCAGAGAAGAGACAGAGAGGGTACAGCAGAATGACCAGGGCCTGAGAGGGAAGAGGGTTCCCTGTATCAGCAAGACTCATGAAGGGGCCCGGAAACCTCTGACATAGGGTTGGTGGACCCCTATTTGTCACTGGGGGTGTTGGAGAAGAATTTGCCTTTTCTTGTGGACTCTGGGGCACGGTACTCTACTCTGAATTGCCGAGTACCGAGCCCCAAATTGACTACAGACACGGTTGAATTGACGGGTTTCTCGGGACAGCCCAATTATCTGCCTTTGACTACGCCCTTGCGCACATCAGTGGCAGGACAGACTTTTGAACATCGATATATTGTATCTCCTCAGTGTCCAGTGAATCTTATGGGAAGGGATTTACTGGTGAAAAGCGGAGCATCCATTTTGTGCGGACCGGACATTCTGATTGTGACTTTTCCAAATGGACAGACCTTTAACTGCTCGGGGAGCCAGTGCGGGTCCCATTCACAGATGCTCTTAGCCCAAGACAACACACCAGGTGCTGGTGACCAGTGGGCAGATATCTACTGGGGATTGGTACAGCCAGAAACATCGAAAGGGGGGTAACAGACCCACCCACTCCATTTCTGACCTACAATCCATACTATGATCAACTAACGGCACTAGTTGCAGCATTTTCCAAACAGGTGACAGAGATCCAGGGGGGTGCAGAGCAGGCACCAGCCCCGAAAGACACCGAGTGGGTGTTGCTAAAAGTCATCAAGAGAAAGTGGTCAGAGCCAAGGTGGACAGGACCATACCGGGTGACAGAGAGAACCTCACACGCTGTCCGGCTGGACGGCAAAGGTGAAACCTGGTATCATTGGTCACTGTGCGGTGCATCTGACCCACCGGCAAGAACCCGGGGAGGTGCTAGAAGGGAAAGAAAAAAGTCCCCACTAAAGAAAGTTGCTATTTAGCATTAGTACGTTTACATTTTTCGTATATAATCATTTTATCTTGGTAGTAGTATAATCATAAATAATGATGTACCGCCCAGAAACCAAGATGGGGTGGCTTGGTGTAGTTGTATGTTTGCTTTGATTGTTATAGCCCCTGCAGTGGTGTGGAAACAACACCATAACAGAGCATCCGCCACGACCAGAGCTTCCGGGGATGCCGACATGTTGGGAACAGGTCCAGTAGACCACACACACGCACATGCAGACTCTATGGGGCACTAGAATTCCAGAAACTGGAACGAACCCGGGAGAGAAAGTGCTGGGAGCAGGTGTACCCAGCAGAGAACAACCATCCCCAGCACGGGCCCAGCCCAGCCGTGGGGCAGCAGCCTCATGACAAGCAGAGGCTGCAACGACAACCGTCCAGATGGAAGGTTGGACCCACCTGGGTCTGACCCTGAGGCGGTTTGCATATGAAGTGCTAGAAACCTCTCGATGCAAACCGGACCCCGAACACACGTCTTTGGGGGAGTGCTGGGTCGAACCCGGTCTTGAGAAGGCTCACATGATGGGCACGCTCCATGTGAACCTGACACCGAATCTGCGGGTTGGAAGCAGGGCCCGACAATGGCGGGCGAACAGGAACAACAACAACTGCCCAAAACCCCCCACATGCTTGCAGCCCACCAATACATGAAGATCATTCCACATCATTCGACATACATCCATGCCCGGACGGAGTTTTTAAGTTCATATTTGTTGATTAATATTGTGTAATGTTTGTTTTGCTTGATTACTGCATGAATTTTAATGTGATATGCATGAATGGGAGGGTTCAAAACTTAGAAAGTATTTCACATTTGGTAATCTTTTTATCCTAACATCTCTACAGGTTGAAAGCCCTGTCAAAAGTTCAGGTTGAGAATCCTGACGACCTTCAGGTTGAGAGCCCTGACAAACTTAACGGGTTGAAAGCCCTGATTAAGAAATGGTTTTTCTGATAACCAAATGTGATGCTGTAGGTTCATCTAGCGGTCCGGCATATAGTCGAATTTGAATAAATACAAGGTACTAAATTGGTAGTTTTTTGGGACTTTGGAGGTCCCAAAAAAGGGGGGAAGAATGAGAGACATGTATAAAAGTACCCTGTGACCCTTAAAAATGTTTAATGATAAAACGTAACTACAGTCTTGCCAGGATGCTATATGAATCTAATAAGTGTGGGGAAGGTTCTGAATTTTAACTTTTTTTTGAATTTAACATTTTCTGCCGCTGAATAAAAAGGGATGATGCATAACCCATGGAGTTATGCCCCGCAAGAGGCATTATGGTCCCATTATTACGGTAATTTTTGTGGTCTCATGTTTTGATGAGACCAATAGAGGGATTGAAGGTATGGTTATATGTTAGATCTATCAGATGACCAATGAATTGGGTCACACTAAACCTCGGGGCCTTTCTGCTGAAGTAAGACAGAATCATGACGAGTACATTGTTGGTGACATGTGCAGAATACATGGTGATAAACATATGATAGTAAAGAACAGGCAGGCTTGTCTTTGAACATGTAAAGAACAGTGGGAGTCAGATAATACGAGGATGACATGGGGAAACGTAGACAGCCAGCCTTTTGTGATGACGGTTGCATTGTTTTGTGTATATAACATCCTGAGATAGAGAGATGTGTGCTCAGACTTCGCGAACTGACACACACACACTTTGTTGTTCGGTCAGGGAAATGTAGTCGGACCCAGATATATCTGTAAAACTCTGCACATTATACTGGTGTTAGCAATAAAACTGATTATTTCTTAAAGTTAAACAACTTCTTCTATCGCTTCATTAACGAACACGCGTGAGTAGGGGTTTCATTTTTTTCCATCACCATCGCTTTGAAACCGCCTTTCACAACAGAGACTACATGCAATCAAATCTGATCAAATCTAATCTAATCAAGTTTGATCTAATCGATTCTGATGTAATCCAATCAAATCTAATGCAATCTGATATATTTTAATCCAATCTAATCCAATCTGATCTAATCTAATACAATCCGAGGAGCAGTTGACCTCTGCCACATGCCACATAAGTGGCTTTTCTGGGCTCCTCCGACACAAGACACAGGTTGTTTGTATTCATTATTAAGTATCCATTTATTGGAGATGGCAAGATGGTACAAGCCGAACAGATGGTACATGCTGCCATGACAGTGGCTCTCTCTCTGTCTCTCTCTCTCTCGTGTGTGGTGATAGCTGGTTTATCCTGAGTGCCATACTTGCTCTGCACCACAGGTTTGCAGCCCCACCCAGCCAGAGTCTAATCAGTCTGACTCAGGCCAGGTGAGGCTGTTAACCAGCCATCAACCACACACTCCACACCGATCTTATCCAATCTAATCCAATCTAATCTAATCTATCCTAAACTGATCTGATCTAATGTAATCTAATCTCTGTACATAAACTAAACCATTTTGTGGTTAGTGTTCTGGTCACCTTTCTCATATGCTGGACTCCCTATCACATTATCAACATGGTGGATGTATCGCCAGTCTTGTTAGGGACCTCGTCAACCTTTTCCAAAATATAGCAGGTGTGTGCGTGTGTGTCTGTGTGCGCATGTGTATGTAAATTAAACACATTTCTCTTGTGATGTCCGCTTCCCATCAGGTAACGGCATGAAGAGCGTGTGTCTTCTCAACAGCGCCATGAACCCGTTCCTCTACACGTTCACACACAACGACACCACCACCAACAGAAGTTGCAACAGCAAGTGTCATCCAGGAAACCATAGACTGGGCAGTTTCTGTTTTGTTTTTACCCCTCTGTAAGAGCTATCCATTTTTCTCTCGGTCTGACTACATGCTTCTCTTTTCTTCTATTATTTCATTTTCTCTGTGTCACCATGTCTAATAATAATAATAATATTGATAATAATATTGATGATAATAATAATAATAATAATAATAATAATAATAATAATAATAATAATAATAATAATAATAATAAATGGGACTTGTATAGCGCTTTTCTAGGACTCAAAGTTGCTTTACACTGAGGGGTGATGGTAGTGAAACAGACAACAAACAAACAGCAAAACACACGATTAGATTGTGGGGTGACTACGAGAAGGCAGTAGTGAAGAGATGGGTCTTGAGGTGGGATTGGAAAATTGCGAGGGACTCTGAGTCTCTGATGTCTTGGGGGAGGGAGTTCCAGAGTCTGGGAGCTGCCCTGGAGAAGGCGCTCTCCCCAAAACTGCAAAGGTTGGACTTGGGGGGGGTAGAGAGAAGGCCAGCTGAGGTGGATCTGAGGGACCGAGAGGGTTGGTAGGGGGAGAGGTAAGATATGGGGGAGCCAGTTGGTGAAGGGCTTTGTAGGTGAGGACCAGGATCTTGTAGTCTTGATCCGGTGGGAGACAGGAAGCCAATGGAGGTCTTTTAAGACTGGGGTGATGTGGTGCCAGGATTTTGTAGGAGGTAGGAGTTGGGCGGATGTGTTCTGAACCACATCTGTTGATGAGGCTAGCACTGATGCCGTAGAGGAGCGAGTTGCAGTAGTCAAGACAGGAGGAGATGAAGGCGTGGATGAGTGTCTCAGCAGGAGGGTGTGCGGATTGGATCTGATTTTTGCCATATTGCGAAGGTGGTAGAAGGAGGATTTGACAACTTGGCGGATGTGAGGCTTGAGGGTGAGTGTGGGGTCAAGGATTGGTTAGCCTGGGATTATTGATTCTGCTGAGGGTGGATTTGGAGCTGATGAGGAGGAGTTTGGTTTTGTCACTTGAGTTTGAGGAAATGTTGTTGAATCCAGGCTTTTATTGCAGACAGGCATGACTCAATGTATACTACAGTGTATTGCGAAAGAGAGTCGTGAACATGTATGCTACATTTGTATGAAATAGTTATAATCAAAAGTAAATTAAAAGGGGTTCATCTTTCCATCTATTTGTTTTTTGTCTTGGTCTCTCGCTGTATTCAATGTACATAGAGCATGACAGTGTCAAACCATTAAAACAGTGGATCGGTTGTGATTGTGAAAGTGTTTTTCCCATGACATTCTCACATAAACATGTGACTTAATAAACTTCCCGTTTGTGCTGTATGGATTCCAAAGAAGTACACATGTACTTTCAGTAGGTTTCACAATCAAAATCTAAATCCCTTATGGCAGCTCACTTCATAGTCCTGGAGATGGCCTCTGAGCAGTGGCGGTTCTAGACCAAAATCACCAGGGGGGCCGAGGTGGGGCCAGTGTGTTTTTAAGGGGGGCACATTTATAACCATATACTTTATTCATAACCATATAAAATGGATTCATCTGTAGTACTGATTTCCACTAGCATCTTGCATAGAAAGAAAGTTAGACCGTAAATTTCACTGTCACGAATGTCCATGCCTTATATACAGTCATTGGTCCATGCTGAGAAATTTAAAGTGACAGACATCCAATTAGACCTAGTCCTACAAGCACAATAACATTGCAGGAGCATATTTGTTTATTTGTTTAACAGATTCACAGATTCACAACGAAATTTTTTAGTTTGGTGGATTCCTATTGTCCATGCAATACCATACATTTTAAAGAGCGATACTATATTTTTCAGTTTCAAACACCATTGAAACATAAAGGTTTTTTGTATTTGTGCAAACGCTTGTTTGAAGAAAACCTGAGGTTGTTCATGTTGTTTTGTAAAAGGATATTCCATTAAATATGAAGATTTTCTAATGTACATGTACTTATTTGCACGGAAACAAAGGGAAAAAACACTGTTTTTGTTCATTTGTTATTATTTATAGGTAACTATGTTAATAAATGTTATGATTGTACTGGTCTGGCCCACTTGACATCAATTTAGGCTGTATGTGGCCCCTGAACCAGAATGAGTTTGACACCACTGATATGCTGTATAACGGCAAAACAGGTCATTAGTTTATTTTTTATGTTTTATTTTATATTTACAGTTATTTTTCACAGCATAACATTACACTTTCTCTTTAAATTACATGGTCATTATCTCACTGTAGTAACAAGGAAAAATAGAAAGAAAAAGATTCACAATGGTCTCAAAATCTTTTCAAAATCAAACTGTCATCATCTTACTCTAGTAAGGAATAGAAAGAAATGAAAGAGTAGACAGAAAAAAGAAATTCACATGCTGTGAGTGGTCTCAAAATCCCATAAAGCATTTGCATGTGCACTTGGCTGAAACACTACAACAACAGCGCCTCCTGTCCCCCATTAGTGTGGTGGGGAAGGTCTTGAGATGTGGCTGCACTGGAGTGTCATCCATGCACTTGCTGATATCTGGAGAAAGATGAATTCAGTTAATATGAGAGTGAAACTGAGGACAACATTAATGTCATTATTCATTTATTAATGTATCTAGTTTACTTATTAATTATTATTTACAATTACAGTTTACCCTTTACATGGACAGAGTATGAATTGTAATTAGGCCTACACTGCTTACACACACACTGTGCACAAAACAAAACATCACAAACCTGATGGTGCTGTAGTAGGCCTACTTGACATGCATGGTGAATCTGGTTGTCCCAATGAGTCATTGGATTGTACCTCATTCTGTCTCTCAATCTGATTTTGAATGTCTTCCTCCTCACTTTCAGGCTGTCTTTCAGATAACTCACTTTCCAACTCTCCAACCTCCATGTCTGGCTCTCTCTCCATAACTTCCTCTCTCTCCTCCTGCTCCTCAGCTCTCTCATGCTCTTCTTCATCTCCCTCACTCTCTGCATTTCGTTTTTTGCCTACAGGTGCAAAAAAGGACATAATGTCCTTCCTGCTCCTTTTCATGATGATAGCCTACTAAAAAGAAAACGGAGAGGATTGTAACCTCTATGTCTCGCAAAGCATTGGCATTTTGCATTTCACAAATAAGCTACTGTAAGCTACTCTCAGTTATTTCATACATTTCACAAATAAATATTAAGTTACATATTGCTCCTCAACGAACTTTTAAGAAATATGGCGGTTCTTAGTGAACATGACTGACATAGGCTAGGCTGAATTCACTGGCTTTGCTTATTCACAAACATAACAAGAGCAACATGCGTGATTGAGCGTAATACAAATATTGTGGTGAGGAATAACAGTAAAACACGAATCTGTGCAAACAATGACATTACAAAATTAATCGTTTTCCTTACCTTCTCGCCTTCTTGCAGGTTAGTCCGTTCAGGGCAGAAGCAAAGTTTACTATTCGCGCCGCTTCTGCTCTCTTCAGGTTGCAGATAACAGCGTGTGTAGCGCGTTAATGAGTCCGTCTGAAGCACGTCGCGAAGGCTACTCGCGTTAGTTCCGTTCTTCAAACGAGCGCATGTCGCGGTAAGAAATTAATCGTTTAAAATCATTGGCTGATCGGTGCAGGGGCCGTAACAGGGGCCAAGAGCAATTTCACAGGGGCACCGGCCCACCCTGGCCCCCGTCTAGAACCTCCAATGCCTCTGAGAGATGGAAGCTGGCATCTTGTGAAGGACAAGGTGGAAGAGAGGTAGAAGGACATTCAGATGATTCAGACCTCACAACTATTCTGTCCTGGTGTTACCGGTCAGTCACAAATTCTCATGAAGGGAAGCAGTAATGAAAGTGGAATCAAAAGAGGAAATAGGCAATAGAGTTATAGGCAATATAAGTTGCAATGGCAGATGTTTCATACAGGCAACCCTAGACCGGGCTCCTATTTTGTTTTTACCACTCTGTAAGAGGTAATCATTTGTCTCTCGTTCTGGCTCTTCATTTTCTCTGTCACCATGTCTGTCCAACTCTTCATCTCTACGCTGAGTCCCACTACAGACCACTCCATGCCACAGAACTTCATGAATCCGGTGGGTGATTTTTTAAAATCTTCTAAAAATGTATTAAAGCTAAAAAAAAAAAATAAAGTGAAGAAATTTTAGCGATTTCACTCGTCTCTGTGAACAGAGAATCTAAAAATGAAAAACATCTTGATTGTTTTAGAGCTACATTTGGACGTTTCTTTTTCCCAATTTACTCAAACTGTGCTCTGGTGCAAACTGCGTAAGTCAGTCAAATCAAAACGAGCGCTGGGTTGATTGAGGAAAAAAAATGGTATGTGCTTCTCTTTGGACTATATGGAAGTGGAAAATATCCTTAGTTTCCAAAACGTGGGAGTATAAAATGCTTTGAATATCATTATAGAATAACAAGACATTCAACATAAAACAAGTCTTTATAAAAAAAGGATTTGTCATGAAAGAATAGTTTGTTCAAATATTCATTCCTGGCTTGCATGGCATGGTGTTTATTCAATGGGATGACATTTTGTCTATGTAGAGGAACTCCAGCAGTAATCCGGTGCTGGCGGGGGCAGGGGTAAAGGTAGCACCCTGCCTGCTCCTGGTGGGCTGCTTCATGGTGGGTCTTCCTGTCAACGTGGCAGTCTTTATCGACATCTGCAGGAGGTACAAGAGGTAGGAGGGCTACAGTTAAAAAATGACTAAATATCCGATAAGACCTTAACATGTGTGACCTTGTGTACCTGCTGTCACCCTGCTAGCATGTCAAATGGTTCCCCTGTAGTTAACAAGGACAGGATGATGATGATGATGATGATGATGATGATGATGATGATGATGATGATGATGATGATGATGATGATGATTACTAGTGCAGTGAGTCAGACTCGGTTACGGCTTCCAGAGTTGGCCTACTTCCAATGATCACAAAGCTAATATGTGGTGTGAATATGGTGCAAATGTGTGATTAAATCACACGGCAGGACGAGCGCTATTCACCTGAAAAGAAATCACACAGGTGCTATTGTGAGACATCAAAAAGACATCGCTACCTGTTCTATTCATGTTCATTAAAAGTGACCCACCCCTTATTATTTGTAGGTAGAGCTTTTTTGTGTATTTTGGCCTGGCTTCTGTGGTTCCTTTAGTTGTCTAGTGTCCTTGCAGACATGTCTACTTCCCCCATAGTGTATCGCAAATTAACTTGTCCTTTCCCACCATGGCTGGCCACAGCCATGGCCAACACTTAACTCTCCACGATGGTCACTCCCCTCACATTTTGTTTCCCTAAGAATAAGAATCATGTACATGCTCCCATGTGTCTTCCCATGATCATGTCTTACTTAAATCAAATACTTTACTATCAAGAAGTGTCCTAACATATATTATTCTTCATCAAGGACAGAGAGGTGTCAAATTGTGTGCTGAAATATGTAACAACAGATGACAGGGCGATAGGGACATCAGTGATGGCAAGGGAGGATGTAGTGTTATCATGGGTAATGTTCTGTTCTCCATGTTCTGTTCTAGATACACCTCTAAAGTGAATCCAAACCTGCTGCTGCTGGTGCTGAACCTGGCTTTAGTGGACAGTGTCACCCTGAGCACCTCACCCTTCACTGCATATGTACTGATGTGGGGCTTCACCTTTGGTGACGCTTTCTGCAAAATGTTTTATTACATACTCACCTCCTGCCTATTTGTTAGGTATGTTCATTTACTACTGTCACGACCTGGCTTAAAGGAAGGACACAATGTGGAGACCACGCATAACTGTTAGTTATAAGTAAAACACATTTATTTAAATAAACTAAATTAAGTCTGCAGTCAGTTCATCAGTAGTGTGTGGATGTGTGAACTTGTACAGGTGTAAGGAAACAAAAATAAACCACCCAAAGTCCAAATAAACCAAGTAACCCAGAGAGAGAGACCGACTAACTGCTCAGGCACATATATATATATATATATATATATATATATATATATATATATATATATATGTATATATACAGGGTGCGTTTTGTGAAAAAAACAGAGGGGGGCATAATTTTGAGAAACATTTTATTCAGAAAAATTACCACACAACAGTGTGAAAACATGAAAACTGTTGATTCTTGTGTAGATAAACCTTACACTTAGGCTACATAACGTAGGCCTATTTTGAACGTGAACTTAACTGCATTTGTAGAAATATTTTCTCAAAATATTGTTTTTAATTTTTTTTTTGTGGTCCTGTAAAATATGACGATATGCTGCTCTGGATTCTTTTCATTTTTTCTCCATTTGATTTAAGCGTTTGTTTTGGCGCGGATTACACAGACAGGAAGTTGGACTTGTGAAACGCAAATCCCGGTAGATCAAAATCACAACACAATCAAAATGAACACGGACCCTTTGTATTTTGGTTGTTAATAATTATGATGTAATGGTGAAAATTCTTTGGGTGGGGGGGGATAAATTTAGTCCCCACCGAGGATAAAAATAATTAAGCAGAGGGTAGGACGTTGTTGTGAAAAGCAGTTTCTCTTGAAACTCTTACTCACGCGTGTTCAATGAAGCGATAGAAGAAGTTTTAGTTTACTCAATAATCAGTTTTATTCTTAACACCAGTAGAATGTGGAAATGTGCGACTATGTTTCCCTGACAGAAAAACTGTGTGTGGCAGTTCACAAAGTCTGCACACCAACTATCCCTGACCCAGGAAGTTATATACACAAACAGTGAAAACGTCATAACAAGGGCTGGCTGTTGACGTCTTCCCCCTCGTCCTTGTGGTATCTGACTCCAGTGTTAGATTGTCCCTCCGGGTATTATCTAAAAGATTATTTAATGTACAGCAACAAGCCTGCCTGTTCTTTGCTATAATCTGACCTCACACTATGTACTCTGCACATGTCACCAACAACGTACTCACTCTGATCATGAGGCGTTGCTTTTATGATTATATGCCTCTGCTTATATCTCATGATTCTGTACCCTAATTATTGGTCATATGATAGATATAAAATATAACCATACCTTCAACGTGTAAACCAGAGGGGGGGAAAGTCCCCACCATCCCCACCGGCAAATCGCACCCTGTATATATATATATATATATATATATATATACAAGTGAGCAGTCACACCAACCCAGGTATCAGCCATCACTCCTCATGAGCCACTCTCCAGAGCCCAGCATCCAAACAGGAAATTGGTCTTGAGGCCTAGGGGCCTACTAATTATTTAATAGTGTTTGAAAAGGAAATTATTCTACAAACCCTCTGAAAGAGTGCTGCATGTTCATTTAGTAATTGCTGCTACTAATACATATGTTTATTACAGGATTGTATTTAATACAGGTTTTACTATAGCTGTTATTAACTAATATATACGCACACCACACACACACACACCACATCACTCCTTTGTGATGATAACCACATTGTTGTTTGGTTCCCGCCACAGCGTGATGACGGTGACGGGTATAAGCATGACGTTTTTCCACGCCATTAAGTTCGGAGTGGCTAACCCCAGACAGATGGCTCGACTTAGAAGCAGGAGAAAGGTGCTGTTCCTGGGAGGGGTATGGGCAGTGGCCCTCCTCCTGTCCATATCCACACTCTACACAAGATGGGTATGGCAAGAAAAATATTACAATGATATAAATATATTTTTAATAATAATATTAAATTATGCTTATTAGTTATAATACTATAATTGTATGCTACTTCAGTGTTTTTATTATTATTATTATTATTATTATGATCATCGTTATTACCGGTATTAATTATTATTATTATGGGTACTATTATTATTATTATTAAAAAGCTATTGATTTTCCTCTGCAGGTAGATACCAGGAAAGGCCTTCTCCACTGCATCCGTAAAGCACAGAATGACACAGAAAAGGTTGGTTCCCTAAACCTGATGCATTCGGATGTAAACCTGTAAGCACTTCAACCTGTTAGACAATTCAGACATCCTGTTGCTGTAGAGATGTGTTTTGACTACATGTGGAATCTCTCTCTCTCTGTCTCTCTCTCTCTCTCTGTCTCTCTCTCTCTCTCTCTCTCTCTCTCTCTCTCTCTCTCTCTCTCTCTCCCCCTCTCTCTCTCTCCCTCCCTCCCTCCTGCCTTTCCCAGTTGGCAGTGTTGTTCTTGGAGACGGTGGTGGGCTTCGTCTTGCCCTTCCTCACCCTCCTCACGTCCTACGTCTGTGTCTATCGTAACACTGTTCAAAGCACCAAGTCTGCCACCTCCATAGAACAGAGGAAGGTAGCCTTGAGCCTATCAGAGTCTATCATCCAGTTATTAATATAATAACAAATTATTATTAGTTATTGCACAGGTTTTATGTTAAGGTAGTGGACTCACACTTTAATTTTATGAGCTAACCGGATTAGGTAGTCGTAGAAGTCCATATGTTTACAGCGAGTTTTGTTATTGGATTTAGTGGATGCAGTCACATTTAACATAGTTAATTTGATGTTACCGGTTTACTTTGACATGTCCTGTTCTATCTAGAATTCATAGTGTTTTTTGTGAATCTAATGTAATCTAATCTAATCAAATCCAATCTAATCGATTCTGATATAATCAAATCTAATCCAATGTGATCTAATCCAATCTGATGTAATCCAATCCAATATGATATATTCTAATCTAATCCAATGTAATCTAATCTAATTAAATCCGATCTAATCCAATCTAAACTAATCTAATCAATCTGATCTAATCTAATCTACTCTCTTTACAGAAACTACATCATTTTGTGGTTAGTGTTCTGGTCGTCTTTCTCATATGCTGGACTCCCTATCACATTATCAACATGGTGGATGTATCGACAACCTTGTTAAGGGCCTCGTCACCAGCAGCCTATGACCGTCTCAAGGTTTTCCGAAATGCAGCAGGTGTGTGTGTGTGTGTGTGTGTGTGTGTGTGTGTGTGTGTGTGTGTGTGTGTGTGTGTGTGTGTGTGTGCGTGCGTGTGTGTGATTTCTATGTTGCTTCATGTACATTTTTCTTTATTTTCCTTCTGTTATTCCTCTGGAGAGACCAAGTATCATGTGTTGTAGACCAAATTAAACACATTTTTCTTGTGATGTCCGCTTCCCATCAGGTGACAGCATGAAGAGCGTGTGTCTTCTCAACAGCGTCATTAACCCGTTCCTCTACGCGTTCACACTCCGCAAGAAGCTGAACAAGAGCGGCGCCGAGCACAACGACATCACCACCATGACCGTCACGGCAGGAAATGCTCAACCCCATAACCATACTGGTGAAGAGTGTGGATATGGACAGGAGGAGGGCCACTGACCAGACCCCTCCCAGGAACAGCACCGTGTTATCAGGACTTTGTCAGTACCTAGGCTGTAAGACAAAACGTTGGTTACGTATGTAACCGCGGTTCTATGAGTTC
The DNA here is from genome assembly GCA_030340625.1 of Merluccius polli. Classification (NCBI taxonomy): domain Eukaryota; kingdom Metazoa; phylum Chordata; class Actinopteri; order Gadiformes; family Merlucciidae; genus Merluccius; species Merluccius polli. The sequence continues at coordinate 304,081 of JAOPHQ010006548.1, forward strand.
CGGATGACCGCCAGAGGCGGTGCTTTCAGCACATGGATGTCCATCACGCGTGCGTGCAGGTCGAGAAATTTGTATCAACAAAGTCAAACTTGACCTGGGTGACGTATGCCCTGCGCTGCGGCGCACAAAAGGCACGTCAGCCCAGGGAGCGACCTCTTGGCAATTTTCTCGGAACATTCCGAGGGACTGCCAAGCTCTGGCGGTCATCCGGAACTCGTAGAACCGCGGTTACATACGTAACCATCGTTCTATTTCGTTCCTACTGACCGCCAGAGGCGGTGCTTTCAGCACATGGATGACTAATGCCAACCAAGTCACGAGGAATGCCAACCTACCGTCCTAAGGACACTGCGAAGGGGTAGGGAGCACAGCCGAGGCCACCGGATGATGCGGGACCACATTAAAGCTGTAAAACCTCGCAAAAGTGCAGGGCGAAGACCACGACGCCGCTGCACAGATGTCAGACAGGGGGACCCCCCTGAGGGCCGCCCAAGAAGCAGCCACACCCCTCGTAGAGTGTGACCGGACATGAGGTGGGACAGGAATGCCACCGCTGCTGTAGGAGAGTTCGATGGCCCCGACGATCCACCTGGACAGTCGCTGCTTGGAAAGGGCGTGACCACGTCTGGGCCCAGTGTGGCAGACGAACAACGAGTCCGACCGGCGGATCCCGGCCGTCAGTTGGAGGTAGCGCCTCAACGCCCGCACAGGGCATAACGGCGCACCATCCTGTCCCGGCCCCATCTCTTGAGAAGAGGGTGAAAAAGCCGCCAGAGTAAGAGGCTGGTTCACAAAGGCAGTGGAAAAAGTTTTTGAAAGAAACGAGGGGTTGGGCCGCAAGGTCACACCCGTATCCCCGGGATGCCAAATCAAGCACTCCCCATGTACAGACAAGGCATGCAGTTCGCTCACCCGCCTTGCCGATGCAATGGCCAGGAGAAACGCAGTTTTCATGGACAGCACATCCAAGCCCAAGTCCTGGAGAGGCTCAAATGGGGGCCTAGACAGTGCCCCCAAGACGAGAGGCAGATCCCAACGAGGAACTGGGTTCCGCAGGGGCGGCCGAAGCCGCTGAGCACCTTTCAGGAAGCGCGTCACCAGTATGTGTGACCCCACCGTGACGCCATCCACCCTATTATGTTGGGCCGAAATAGCAGCAACATAGACTTTAATGGTGGAGGCCGCGAGGCCGGCATCCAGGCGAGACTGGAGGAAGGCCAGTACCACAGGCAGGGGGCAGCTCGCAGGTACCTGACCCTCAACAGTACACCACTCCGCAAAAAGCTTCCACCTATTTGCGTAGAGGGCATTGGTGGAGGGTGCCCTGGAACTCTGAATGGTACGCCGTACAGCCGGCTCGCAGAGCCTCAACAACGGCTCTGGCCCTTCAGGGGCCACACCCAAAGCTGCAATCGAGACGGGTCCGGGTGCCAGATCCGGCCGTCTAGCTGGGATAGGAGATCCAGCCTCGTAGGGAGGCGCCAAGGGTCCCCGTCCAGGAGCCTGTAAAGTACAGGAAACCAGGCCCTGCCCGGCCACCTGGGGGCTACAAGTAAAACGCTGTGCTCCCCGGACAGAACCCTGTCCAGGAGGGGCAGAATCAGAGGCAGCGGAGGGAAGGCATATAGCAGCTGCTGGGGCCATGCATGCACCAGCGCATCCTGGCCCAGGGGGCTTGCCACGTCCGCCAGGGAAAACCACAGGGGACAGTGAGTTGTTGCTCGGGAGGCAAAAAGGTCTACCGACGCCCTGCCAAACCGGCGCCAAATCACCCCCACAACCTCCGGATGTAGCCTCCACTCGTCAGGATGAGGGCCCTGGCGGGACAGAAGGTCTGCCGGCCCATTCAGAGCGCCCGGCAAGTACATTGCCCTGAGGCTCAGCAACCTGGGGTGGGCCCAATGCAAAAGCAGTTGGGCCACCCGCAGAGACTGCCTGGACCTGGCACTCCCCTGGTGGTTGATGTGGTAGACCACCGATGTATTGTCTGTCCGGACGAGGACATGTTTCCCCGACAGGTAGGGCAAAAAATGGCGCAGAGCGCACCAGACGGCCTGCAGCTCCAGCACGTTGATGTGCAGCGTCTGCTGGGAAGGCGACCACAGGCCCCTGACCGTCCGGCATTGCCACACCGCGCCCCACCCTCCTAGGGAGGCGTCCGTGGTCACCACTTCCCTGCGGGAAGGGATAGACCCTAAGGGGACACCCCGGGAGAGGAAGGCTTCCCTCCTCCATGGGCGCAGATGCCTCAGACAGCTGGCAGTGACCCTGACCAGGGCATGCCCCTGCCGGGCGGGATGCAGCCCCAGATCGTTGAGCCAGACCTGAAGGGGCCTCAAGGACAACATGCCCAGCGGGACTACGGAGGAAGCCGCTGTGAGCATGCCCAGGAGCCTCTGGAATGTCCTGAAGGACAGGAGCCTGCCGCCTACGAAGCGGCGGAGGAGGTGGACCACGTCCTCGACACGGCGGGGCGAGAGGGAGGCCGTCATCGACCGTGAATCCAGGTGCATGCCCAGGAACACGGTCTGCTGGCGTGGAACAAGGGAGCTCTTCCCGTGGTTTACGGTGAGCCCCAGGCTGGTGATATGGGAGACCAGGGACTCCACATCCCTGAGGGCCTCCTCCCTCGATTGGGAGCAGATCAGCCAGTCGTCTAGATAAGGGAAGATGCGCAGGCCCTGGGCCTGCAGCGGGGCCAAGGCCGCGGCCGCGCACCTGGTGAATACCCTGGGCGCCAGTGAAATCCCAAATGGGAGTACGCAAAACTGGTACGCCCGACCCTCGAAGGCAAACCGCAGGAACTGCCGGTGGTGAGGAGCGATGGGGACGTGAAAATACGCATCCTTCAGGTCGATGGTGGTGAACCAGTCGCCTGGCCGAATACCCTGCAGGACAGTGACAGTGCGCAACATGTGGAACGTCCTTACCCTTAGATGGGAGTTGAGGGGCCTCAGGTCCAGGATGGGGCGCAGTCCTCCGTCCTTCTTTGGCACAATAAAATATGTGGAATAAAACCCACTGCCCTGTGTAAAAACGTCTAATGGCTCTATGGCCCCCTTGTGCAAGAGGGCCAGGAGCTCCAGACGCAGGGCCCGAGCTCGGGTCGGGTCTTTGACGAGGGTCATCTTGACCCCCCGGAAATGTGGCGGTCGGCGCCAAAATTGGATGTGGTAGCCCCGGGAAAGTGTTGCCACCACCCAGGGGTCCAATGTGTGTCGCTCCCAGTAGCCGAGCTGTAAACTGGTGAAGCGCGCAACCACCGGAGGGACCGCGTCAGGGCCGCCCCCCCCCGCCCCCTAGGAAACCTGTAGGGGCGACGCCGAGCTGGCTGTTCCCGCTGAGCAGCAGGAGGGGCTTGGGCGGGAGCCTGCCGGTGAAATCTCTCGGAACGCCGCACCGGAGGCCGAGAGAAAGGCCGTGGCACAGCCAGAGGCACTGCGGCCGCCGCTGGAGGCCTCAGTCTGCCGGGCTGTCCCCGACGCAGACTGGAGAACTGCTCCCTGGCCTGTGTGACCTGTAAGCTGCGCTCCAGGGCTTGCTGCGCAGCAGGCCCAAACAGCTCCCCCGGGACAACAGGCAGAGTCCTAAGGGCCCGCCTATACGGCTCTAAAAGGGGGGATTGAGCCAGCCAGATCTGCCGCCGAGCTAGGGTCAAGGAGGACATAAGCCTCCCCAGCTCCCTTGTCATGAACCCGAACGCCTGGAGAGAGGCGTCGCTCAGGTCACGGACAGATGGGTCCACATCGGAGGCCTGCAGAGTCTGCGACAGGGCCAGAATGAGGTGAGACATTGAATTACCAATGCGCCCCATCCGCGCCGCCGTGTTATAGCCCCTCACAATGTGGTCGTCCGTCAGGCGACACTGTGGCCGAGGGCAATGCGCATCTGGCCGGAGAGCTTCGCCAGGCGACAGCACCAGAGCAGCAACCGAAGGCTCGATGTCGGGCATGCGGTCCAGACCATAGCTGGACGCAGCGGACATGCTCGCAAGGGCCCTGGCGGACTGAGAGGGGCGCGTGAGCCATCTGGGGTCAGCCCAGCAGCTCTGCAGCTCCTCGAGGAACGGGGCCGAGGGCGGAACACAAAAGGGGGGAGTCCAGACCTGCGGCGTTTGGGAGGGCTAGCCAGCCGTGGAGTGAGCGGCTGGGAGGGCAGCACGCCCTCCAGGCGGGCCAGCCTAGCTGCCCTAGCCGGCAGGCTCAAACAGGTACAGTGTAAGCATGCCATCGTAGTCATGCCCTCCCGGAGGTGTTCAACACCCAGGCAGGAGGGACACTGGTCGTGGCCATCATCCGCATCCAATGGAGCTAGACAATGAATGCATGACATGATCATACCCCCAGCATGGCCTGGGCCCCGATCCATGGCTGGTTCTCGGTGAGTAACTCAGCAGACGGAAACACAGGGCTATGAGGCCGGTAGGTGCAATCAGGGGCGCACACGCCCGCTAGCACAGAAAACAGGAAACACAAGGGTTATCACCTGGCCTAAAACAGCGGATGCACGCAGTTATACAGGCCAAAATATCGCCAGGAGTGAACACACGTCCAAGGCAGCGAAATAGAAAATACAAGGCAAAATAAGACGGCTCAGGGGCGCACAAGCCCGCTAGCACAGAAAACAGGAAACACAAGGGTTATCACCTGGCCGAAAACAGCGGATACACGCAGGTACACAGGCCAAAATATCGCCAGGAGTGAACACACGTCCAAAGCAGCGAAATAAAAAATACAAGGCAAAATAAGACGGCGCAGTACCGACGTGTGCGTGCCGTAGCACTCAACCAACAAAAACAGCCAGTTCAACGAAACCGTAAACTAAGGCCACCGGAAGAAAAAAACACTTCACGCGGTAGAAAATCTAGGCAGAGGGAGACCGCTCCACAAACATAGAAACGGACCGAGTCCGTAGAAACAAAACAGAAACAATCACCCACCGAAGTGGGGAGCACCCCGATTCGGGGAAGGCACCGAGTACCTCGTATGAACTAAGGCTGCTGTTGTTGTAAGTTTTATATACTTTTAGAAATCAAACAAAATTAAATAACACCCGATAACGGCGGGAACCAGTGAAAACAGGAGGATTTACGCAGACGGAAAACGCTGTCTCACCTCACAAACAGTCTATTCGTTGCGAACAACGCAATCAGAGACCGGAAACAAAGTAAATCGCACTTACCTGTAGGTGGAAAACAAAACAAACGCAACCAAGCGGTGTATGGCTCGCAGTCTTTAGGAGGGCGAAAACAAAGCCGCAGCTCCAACCTCAAAGGCATAAGACTCCTCGCGCAGCACAACAGTCCACCAGAAAAAAGTAAGAACGCTCATGCATATGCATACGACCTGCTTTCTCAACGCAAGAAAATGGCAAGAGGTCGCTCCCTGGGCTGACGTGCCTTTTGTGCGCCGCAGCGCAGGGCATACGTCACCCAGGTCAAGTTTGACTTTGTTGATACAAATTTCTCGACCTGCACGCACGCGTGATGGACATCCATGTGCTGAAAGCACCGCCTCTGGCGGTCAGTAGGAACGAAATAGAACTAAAATCAAGATTTATGGAAATGATAAATCTGTGTTCATGTGTTAACTGAACTAAGCTTATTTGCTTATACTGCACCTTACTGTTAATGTTGTGTGTCATCTAATGTTTCTCTAGTAGGTGGCCGGGACAGTTTCATTTACAGTATTGTTTATGTTCCTGTTATGATGAGTGATACCTACAACTCAGGTTAGGAAATGCATTGTGTGTTCTGTGTTAAAAATATATTTGCATTGCATCTGGAAGAAAGGGGATGTAGAGTTGTGGCACTATCACTTTAACTATCAGTGTTGATGTTGACATCACTAGGTGGCGACTGTGTGGTTGACGTCACTAGGTGGCAACCCCTGTATGTAGAAGCGCGTAACGTGAATAAAGGAGTCTAGTGTCTACACTCATACGAGCTGCACGTGAAGTTCTTAGACACTCCACACTTTGGTCTTGTCAATGCAACCAGTTGGCAATTGTTTAAAAGTAAACTCTCCATTCAGAATCTTATTGGCATCCATTTCGGCGCCTCGCGCTCGCCATCCACTCAAAACGTAACGTGCCTACTACTCTCTGGCTGGCTCAAGCCCAAACGGCGTGCTTGTTGTTTTGCTTTCGGTCTAGCTAGATCCGTTGTGGTGCTGTAGTTTTTCTAACATTACTAGTTGTTGCAACAGCTTGTGAAAAAAACTACACAAGGCCAAAATAACGTTAATCTCGCGATAACAAAATTGACGCCGTTAAAATGGGTTTGCGTTAACGCAGTTAATAACGCATTTAACTGACAGCACTATATATATATATATATATATATATATATATATATATATATATATATATGCAGACCACAGCCCATGTCCATCTTCCTGCCAGCGGTCTCCAAGATAAATGGGTCCCCCCCTGTAATGCAGAAGCCATTTTTACCATATTTACTACACAATACACTGGTTAGATTATACCATTCTAAAATGACTTATGATTAAATAAAAAATACAACTTAGTTTTCTTGTGTTTTGGAAACTACCATGCAGTATTTTTTTTTGTATTCTCTCCCATGTGATCGTTCCCAGCCTCCACAAAAAAACCTCTGCACTAACCTTTGACCTTTTACGCTGTTCATGTATTTTAATTTCAGTTCTGCGGTTGAAACTAATGAATTGAAAAAGATGTGCTGTGTGTACATTATCAGTGTGGCCACGGCAGTTAAACCGTCGATGCAACAGGTGTGCCGAATCTATCTAATTATCTTTCTCTGCTTGATTATTTCCTCAGCCCCTTCACGGTGGACAGGTGCCCAGAGCCACAACTCATTGGCTCTGGGCAGGATCTGTGACCACCACACACCATCCCATAATACCCCGCCCACCCTGGGAAAAGAGATTGGTGAACAAACTCATAGCTCTGCTCCAACATCCATTCTTTTGTTTAGACTGTAATTTCAGCAATTACTGGCAGTTCATTTCATTCATTATATTAAACTGAGTTTTAAATTGCAGAACTTGTTTCTATGCAGAGGACAGTTTATTTAAGGTGAAATATCTGTACATTTTGAAGAAGCGTGACTGACCCTCCTCATCTCCTTAGAGTCATAACCACAATAGTCAACTGGGCTCACCTGATTGTCTACATTGAAAACCTTTGATTACGTCTATCTAGGAGTATTAGTAGTAGTAGTAGTAGTAGACCTAGTAGTAGGCCTAGGCCTAGTAAGTAGCCTATTGGTAATAGCAGACTTATAGTAATGCTAACAATCACAATACTATATTTCAGACTATTTAAGAAACATACATTAAAAATAAATAATATATTGTTTTTTATTTCTTCCACTGAGACCTTGGGGTGGGTGGGTGGATGGGTGGGGGGATACTGCCAATCACCCACAGCACTACTATTGGGCCCGGGTGGGCCTGGGCCCACCCATTTAAGGCCTGGGCCCACCCATTTTGAGCTATCACTATAGTGAGTAGTGAGTGATTTTCATTCGAGCTGTTCATCCAATAAGCAGCCTGAGGAAAGCTTTGAGTGAAGCGGCTTCTACCCCACCCCTCTCCCCATCATGTCCTCCCATAGCCAAACCTCACAGGTAGGCTACTGAGTCACTGTCCTCAGTGCCGCAGAAAAAGCGCTGAAACAGAGATAAAGGGGTTCCTACGGAAGCCGAGAACGGCCGTGATTGCTTATCATTTTTTAGGCCCGTTATCTCGAGATCACGACTTAATTATCTCATTATCTCGACATAACGAACATGTTGCGTGTCTAGTAACACCAACCCGGCAGCTCCACACCACTCCAACATCAGCCATGAAGCCGGCCAGGGCCTCGAATCTGGTTCGCAATGAAGCGGACAATTGCGTCAGGCTCACTTAAGCAAACTCGCCTATAAAGTTGGAGTCTGGCTAGTCTTCTTCTTAACTGACGAAGACTTATATGAATGTTGTCCATAATAGAAGGACACAATGCCATTTCGGCTTGTGTCAGTCCTTGATTAAAGTAAAATCGTGGTCTCTCCTTCTGACATTGTCAATTCTTACTGTAAGAACATCAATGGGGAAGTCAAGTTGCGATCTTGGCAAAACCATGAATTTGCTAGCTCGAGATAGTGAGATAATTAAGTCGTTATCACAAGAAAACAGGCCTAAAAAATTATGAACAACCACGGCCCGTACTCGGCTTCCGTAGGAAACCCGTTTTTTTTTTTTTTGGCTTATTTTAACTGGCCCATCCAGTTTTCTGGAGGCCCACCCACAATCAAATTCCTGGCGCCGCTAGTGCTGCCAATACTTGTTTTTGTTCTGTAAACTGAAAATCTATAAATAAAGTATCTACCCCCCCCCCCCCCCCCCCCCCCCACCCTGGGTTTTACAGCACTCCGCTTTTCGTATTTCTTCTTCTTTTTTTTTTGCATCTCCTTCTGACGTCAGCAATGACCACAGTGAGCCCAATCCAGTGTGTGTGTGTGTGTGTGAGTGCTGGGCTCGGTATAGCCGCGCTGTCGACCCAGTAGTCCCCGCCGCCCCAGACGAGAAGACGAGAAGAGGAAAAAGAGCAGACTCCACAAGGGGAACCGGGATTTTTGACCAGAACGGAACCACAACAGGGATTGAACACAGTAGAAACCCCAGGTCTCTAGGTCACTTCCAAGTGTACTTGACCTCTGACCTCTAATGGTGTTTCTGATGACCTCCCAACCCATTTCCATCGCTTCCGGTTGGGCTAGAGCCACCAAATTCATATTCTTATATGTCCTATAGGCCCTATTTCATATCTATCTTATTCCCAAGTCATTCCCCCCATTTTTTTAATCTACTGATGACCTCTGAACGACCCATTAGAATCACTTTTGGTTTGGCTAGAGCCACCAGATTGATAATTTTATATGTGACATATAAGATGATCAATCTGGTGGCCAACTGGAAGTGATTCGAACAGCTCGTGCAGAGGTCATCAGAAGATAACACACCATTAATAGGGCCCTACATTTGGAGGATCTAGCCCAACAGGAAGTGGCCGAATAATAATAAACATTAAGCACAACCCACGAAAATGAATCTATTGAATCGTGCTCCGGGATATAATATAATATAACATAATATAATATACTATAATATATAATATATTATAATATACTAAAACAATAAAATATTTAGATTTATAATTATTTAGTAGCACTTTGCAGTGTGTGAAAAGGAAATTATTCTACAAACCCTCTGAAACAGTGCTGCTAATAAACATATGTTTACAGGCCTTGTATTTAATACAGGTTTTGCTATAGCTGTTTCCTTTCTCTTCTTACTTCCTTCTCTGCCTTTGTTTCCCACATTCAACATTTACTCAGAAAACAAACTATACACACACACACACAACACGGTGCTGTTCCTGGGAGGGGTCTGGTCAGTGGCCCTCCTCCTGTCCATATCCACACTCTTCACAAGTATGGTTATGGGGTTGAGCATTTCCTGCCGTGACGGTCATGGTGGTGATGTCGTTGTGCTCGGCGCCGCTCTTGTTCAGCTTCTTGCGGAGTGTGAACGCGTAGAGGAACGGGTTAATGACGCTGTTGAGAAGACACACGCTCTTCATGCTGTCACCTGATGGGAAGCGGACATCACAAGAAAAATGTGTTTAATTTGGTCTACAACACATGATACTTGGTCTCTCCAGAGGAATAACAGAAGGAAAATAAAGAAAAATGTACATGAAGCAACATAGAAATCACACACACGCACGCACACACACACACACACACACACACGCACGCACACACACACACACACACACCTGCTGCATTTCGGAAAACCTTGAGACGGTCATAGGCTGCTGGTGACGAGGCCCTTAACAAGGTTGTCGATACATCCACCATGTTGATAATGTGATAGGGAGTCCAGCATATGAGAAAGACGACCAGAACACTAACCACAAAATGATGTAGTTTCTGTAAAGAGAGTAGATTAGATTAGATCAGATCAGGTTGATTAGATTAGATTAGATTGGATTAGATCGGATTTAATTAGATTAGATTACATTGGATTAGATTAGAATATATCATATTGGATTGGATTACATCAGATTGGATTAGATTAAATCAGATAGGATTAGAATATATCACATTGGATTCGATTTGATTGGATTACATCAGAATCGATTAGATTAGATCGGATTGGATTAGATTAGATTGGATTACATTAGATCAAATTGAATTAGATTAGATTCACAAAAAACACTGAATTCTAGATAGAACAGGACATGTCAAAGTAAACCGGTAACACCAAATTAACTATGTTAAATGTGACTGCATCCACTAAATTACAACCCTCAATCACAAAACTCGCTGTAAACATATGGACTTCTACGACTACCTAATCCGGTTAGCTCATAAAATTAAAGTGTGAGTGTGAGTCCACTACCTTAACATAAAACCTGTGCAATAACCAATAATAATAATAATTTGTTATTATATTAATAACTGGATGATAGACTGATAGGCTCAAGGCTACCTTCCTCTGTTCTGTGGAGGTGGCAGACTTGGTGCTTTGAACAGTGTTACGATAGACACAGACGTAGGACGTGAGGAGGGTGAGGAAGGGCAAGACGAAGCCCACCACCGTCTCCAAGAACAACACTGCCAACTGGGAAAGGCAGGAGGGAGGGAGGGAGAGAGAGAGAGAGAGAGAGAGAGAGAGAGAGTGAGAGAGGTGGGTGGGTGGGGGGGGGGGGGGGTTCCAAATGTAGTCAAAACACATCTCTACAGCAACAGGATGTCTGAATTGTCTAACAGGTTGAAGTGCTTACAGGTTTACATCCGAATGCATCAGGTTTAGGGAACCAACCTTTTCTGTGTCATTGTGTGCTTTACGGATGCAGCGGAGAAGGCCTTTCCTGGTATCTACCTGCAGAGGAAAATCTTCAAAATCAACATCAATTCAAAATCAATTTCAAAATCAACTTTTTAAAAATAATAATAGTAAAAACTCTGAAATAACATACAATTATAGTATTTTCAGTAATAAGAATAATTATATTATATATATGTATTAATTAATTATTCATTAATAATAATATATATATTTTGTTATCATTGTAATATTTTTCTTGCCATACCCGTCTTGTGTAGAGTGTGGATATGGACAGGAGGAGGGCCACTGCCCATACCCCTCCCAGGAACAGCACCTTTCTCCTGCTTCTAAGTCGAGCCATCTGTCTGGGGTTAGCCACTCCGAACTTAATGGCGTGGAAAAACGTCATGCTTATACCCGTCACCGTCATCACGCTGTGGCGGGAACCAAACAACAATGTGGTTATCATCACAAAGGAATGACATGGTGTGTGTGTATATAGTTTGTTTTCTAAGTAAATGTTGAATGTGGGAAACAAAGGCAGAGAAGGAAGTAAGAAGAGAAAGGAAACAGCTATAGCAAAACCTGTATTAAATACAAGTCCTGTAATAAACATATGTTTATTAGCAGCAGCAATTACATCTAAATGAACATGCAGCACTGTTTCAGAGGGTTTGTAGAATAATTTACTTTTCACACACTGCAAAGTGCTACTAAATAATTATAAATGTAAATATTTTATTGTTTTATTATATTATAATAAATTATATATTATGTTATATTACCTACTTTATGTCCAGGGCATATGCCAGTAGATTGTATTTAACATAGCCTATCTCTTAAATTCCCAATGAACATAAAGAGGCAGGAGGTGGCTATGTAGTAAATTAACATACCTAACAAAGAGGCAGGAGGTGAGTATGTAGTAAAACATTTTGCAGAAAGCGTCACCAAAGGTGAAGCCCCAGATCAGTACATATGCAGTGAAGGGTGAGGTGCTCAGGGTGACACTGTCCACTAAAGCCAGGTTCAGCACCAGCAGCAGCAGGTTTGGATTCACTTTAGAGGCGTATCTAGAACAGAACATATATCAATCATCACTGACAACAATGGGCATCATAAGGGACTACTATATAATTGTTAAACCCATGGTAACACCACAACCTCCCTCACCATCGCTGACTTCCCTATCGCCCTGTCACCTGCTGTTTCAGATGACAGGGCGTACAATTCACACCTCTCTGTCCTTTGAGAACTACCATCTATAAAATATTCTTCTACCATCTCCGCAACATCGCCAAACTCCGCCCTGCCCGAACCACAGCTGAAGCCAAGGAACTATTTCATGCGTTTATCTCCCCGAGGTTGAACTGCAGCAATGGTCTCCTGGTCGGCCTTCCAAACAAACATCACCCCCACCCTGTAGTCCCTTTACTGGCTACCAATTACACATCACATTGATGACAAAATAGCCCTGCTCACCTTCAAGACCCCCACCTACCTCCTCAAAGACCTCCTCCTACAGCTCCACAAATCCCCCCGGGCCCTCAGCATTGCAAGCTGCAACATGCTCCTCATCCCACGCACCAAACTGAAGACCATGGGAGACCGTGCCTTCTGCAGCTGCCCCCCGAATCTGGAAGTCCTCTCCGAACCACGTGAGTGGGCTCCAGACCCTCTCCACATTCAAGACTGGACTCAAAACCCACCTTTTCTGTTGTGCTTTCAATCTGGCCTAGCCACCCCCGCCCTTTGCCCAATGGGCACTATACATGTATGTATATATATAGATAGATATACATATATTGATTTATTGATATATTGATATATTGATATTGATATATGGCCTTTTTTTTGCCTCCTATTTTTCCATCATGAAGCGCCTTTGAGATAATTAATAAAAATGTTCTGTAAGTCCAATTTATTATTATTATTATTATTACATTACATTACATCATTTTGTAGACATTTTTATCCAAAGCGACTTACAGCACCTTAATACTACGTAATTAAGGTGCTGCTAGATGCTACCTGGACACCCTAGCCACTATCCTACCACTCTAAGTAGATGGTATACTATTATAACTTTTACTCTAGATCGGTTCTCAAGAAAGCTGGCCCCTTCCGAACAAGCACTGCACTAGTAATCATCATCATCATCATCATCATCATCATCATCATCATCATCATCATCATCATCATCATCATCCTGTCCTTGTTAACTACAGGGGAACCATTTGACATGCTAGCAGGGCAACCCAGTCTCACAACAAAGCGTGTAATACCTACGTTGGTCCACGGGGGAAAACGTGGTATATTCACGATAAAGGCTCTAAAATCGTGATATACTTACGTTTACTTTGGCCTATTCATTTACATTGGCCTACGCACCGGTCACGTGACGGTCAAGTTTCCCCCTGCGAAAACAAAAAAAATGGCGGACACTCCTTACATTTTCCGTGGAAAATGCAATATTTTGAGCTACCGTCCACATTTACATGCATTTAGATGACATTTCTGGCGAGAAGTATGCGTTATATTTTCATAATCTTCTATCAGATAATGTAGACGACCTTCCGTTTATTAGTTTCTACGACGATTTTAGTGTCTCTTTAGAAAATCGTTGGAATGCAACGCTTTGTACCGTTGTTATGGTGGACGGTAGTGTGGAGTGTCCGCCATTTTTTTGTTTTCGCAGGGGGAAACTTGACCATTACGTGACTGGTGCGTAGGCCAATGTAAATAAATAGGCCAAATTAAACGTAAGTATATCACGATTTTAGAGCCTTTATTGTGAATATACCACGTTTTCCCCCGTGAACCAACGTAGGTATTACACGATTTGTTGTGAGACTGGGTTGAGCAGGGTGACAGCAGGTACACAAGGTCACACATGTTAAGGTCTTATTTAGTAATTTTTTAACTGTAGCCCTCCTACCTCTTGTACCTCCTGCAGATGTCGATAAAGACCGCCACGTTGACAGGAAGACCCACCATGAAGCAGCCCACCAGGAGCAGGCAGGGTGCTACCTTTACCCCTGCCCCCGCCAGCACCGGATTACTGCTGGAGTTCCTCTACATAGACAAAATGTCATCCCATTGAATAAACACCATGCCATGCAAGCCAGGAATGAATATTTGAACAAACTATTCTTTTGTGACAAATCCTTTTTTATAAAGACTTGTTTTATGTTGAATGTCTTGTTATTCTATAATGATATTCAAAGCATTTTATACTCCCACTTTTTGGAAACTAAGGATATTTTCCACTTCCATATAGTCTAAAGAGAAGCACATACCATTTATTTCCTCAATCAACCCAGCGCTCGTTTTGATTTGACTGACTTAGTATTTACGCAGTTTGCACCAGAGCACAGTTTGAGTAAATTGGGAAAAAGAAACATCCAAATGTAGCTCTAAAACAATCAAGATGTTTTTCATTTGATTCTCTGTTCACAGAGACAAGTGATATCGCTAAAATTTATTTACTTTATTTTTTAGCTTTAATACATTTTTAGAAGATTTTAAAAAATCACCCACCGGATTCATGAAGTTCTGTGGCATGGAGTGGTCTGTAGTGGGACTCAACGTCGGTCTAGGGTTGCCTTGCCTGTATGAACCTGCTATTGCAACTTCTATTGCATATTTCCTCTTTTGAAACCAAATACATTTGTCACACCGTGGTGAGGTTGTCTTGTTCTGGGTTTTTGTCTCATGACTTCCTGTTTTAACTCTCCTCTCGTTTTAGGTCACTTGACCTTCCTCATCTGTCACCGGTCTGATTGTCTCCCCTGATTCCTGATCTTGTCCACCTGTTCCCCATTAACCTCATGTGTTTTATTGTCCGCGTCTCCCTTTGTCTTGTCCCTGAGTGTTCCATCCCGAAGCACACCTCCAGCCCGTTGTCCTAGTCCACGAACCAAGCCTTGATTCCCACGTTTGTATTCCTTGTTTCTTTGCCTCTTTGAAGAGTGGCTTTTGTTTGTATAATGAATAGCTCAGCGTAGCACCCCGTTTTGTTTGCAGCCTTTAGCTTGCCTCCGTTGGAGTGCTTTTCTGTTGGTAATTTTCTTAGCCCCGTTATTTGGGAGTTTTCAGTTTGTAGCCTTGCTTGCCTCCTTTGGAGTGAATTTTAGTTGTAATTTTTCATAGCTCTGTTTTATAGCGTAGTCAAGTTTATAGCCTTTGCTCACCTCCGTTGGCGTGCCCTTTTTGTTTGTAATTTTCATAGCTATATTGCTAGTGTAGTTTAGTTCTAGTTAGTTATTTCTGCCTCATAAGGAGTGATTTTCTGTTCCCTTGGTTTTCTCTCTACCTGGAACTTTAGGACATTTTTATAGCCTGTTTTTGTTTGTCGCCTTGTCAAAGAGGTATTGGAAATCCAAGATTACAATTAAGCCTGCCTCCATTTGTATCTGCTCTGCATCTGAGTCCTCATTCCTAGTCCAAGTCTGACACATTTAAATTAACTTATTGTTTGGAACTAAAAATCACAAAACAACTTGGCTCAAAATCAAGCCACAGAAGCAATGGGGTGTGCTAATCAGTAGAGAAGGTGTATGCATGAGTGAAAGATGTGATGCGAGGTGTTGTGTGCCATGTGTAGTTAGGTGTCATGGTGACTGTCAGCTGTGCTGCAGTCCCAACCAATCACGGTGGGAGACTGCCACATAAAGGCGGGCGTAAAGCACCTGACGGCCTCTTGCTTTGACGGAGGCTGGGTCGCGTCATCCTGTGCGTCCTCCATTGCCACTTCCGTGCGGTGACAGGTAGGCTGCCAGCAGCGGCTGCGTTTCTCTCGTATGTCGCCCAGCCAAAGCTAATTTTAGTTATTTGATAAAGGCTCGCTTGGGTGTTGCTGCTCACCGCTCCGTATGCCACGCCGTGTTGGCCGGGACTGCCTGACCGGTATGTAGTGCAGTGGTCATAGCTTCCTCCTCCAGCCATTTGTAAGTTGCTCTGTTTGTTTTATTGCAGGGTGACTGACTGTAGCAGCGCAGCGGCTAATCCGCCCGTAGAACCGCGGCTTTGCTTCTGCTTGTCTTCTTTGCCTCATTTAAAGAAATATTAGTTGGACTGATCGCTGTGCCTCACCAGGACTGTTTTACTTTCCTTTACTCGCCTGGCTTTGATTAGCCTTGGGTCGGACACTCACTGCCTCGCCAGGGCCAACTTGCCTCGGATCGCCTTGCCTGTTTATTCGGCTGGCGATAGTGTTCGTGCTTCTTCCTGTTGCTGTGTGTGTGCTGGTGTGAGAGGACAGTGTGGGAACATACTGTACATTTGCTAGAGTTTTGCTTATTATGTTAGTGTTGATTTACAATAGATTCTGTACATTTAATTGTTTTTCTCTTTTGTTATTTTGTTTTCATTCTTTTCTAACTGGTTGCTCTCGGGTCTCCCCCATTCAGGTGCTGAGCCTACGGTGGTGGATTGGTGTCCTGGTCACGGTGTCTCCTTTGTATTGCGTTTGCCCTTGGTTGATTCTTTTTTTTTGTATTTGCTTCACGTGTGGTGTCCCTGGCATCCCCCTCTCCTTTGGATGCAGTTCTTTTCGCCATAGGTCTCAGCACTGATTGGCTCCCATAATTTCCCCTCAGTGAGCAATTGTTTACAGTAGTTTTAAAACATACATTTGTATAAATATTTTTGTAATATCGAACTGCCGTCTCTGCCTCATTGCATAACGGACCTCAGTGCCTTCCTTCATTTGGGTTAGTCCACTTAAAAGAAATCCCTGGGTGAAATTCCCCGGGTGGCGAAATTTACATTTATCAATACTGCCTTCAAAGGCGTGTCGCCACACATGAAAAGAAACAAAAACCATGTAGCAGCCTGGAGAGGTGAGTGGAGCCTGCCAGAGAGAGGGAGACAAGTTAATGGGTGGAGCTTTATAATCTCCCTAGCTGGAGCCCAGGAGTTTCCACCAATCAGCTGGGTATGGGAACACGCCCTCAAATTACCCAGGGAACCATCACACTCCCACCTCACCCATTATTGACCGTCTTCGGCTAGTGTTACATTCAATTTATAAGCTGAATGTATGGGGTTACGTCTAATTTTCTGTTGCTTTGTGCTTACTCTATTAACAGCTATAAAATCAATTACATAGAATATCAAATGTCATTCCAGTTATAATGTACATAATGTGTCAGTCCCTATGTTCTGGTCAACTCTGTTACCTCTGTAAAACTGCAAAATCTCCATTCATATAAAAAAGCATGTGACCTGCACCTAGTGATGTCACTGCCTCTGGCAGGAGACATCTGGAAGGCAGTGAGGTACATCATGCTTCTTGCATTATTTTGCATTGTTATTTATTACAAAATGTTGAGGATACACCAGATTAATAATTGGTCAAATCTGTTATTGTGATATTGCAGTGACTCTCTAATTCAATTAAAAATAAGATAGTATGATGAAAATCCATAAAATTCAGTTTAAGATGCCATCTGGTGTTAGGACATGGAAGTTAAGGCACAAAATGGTGGAAAATGTCAACTCTGTTACCGTCAACTCTGTTAATGGTTTAAACGTTTTAATGCTCCCCAATCACATTTAAGCACTCTGCATTATTTTACATTTATTAATTCTGGGTCATGTTTTACTGTGCAGTACATTTATGACAGACCATTCCAGGTTAAGGAAATATAATTATTTCTGTTCTAGGTAGTTCTAGGTATGAAGCTGTCAGCAGCAGAAAGGCAGACATCAGATGAAATCAATTGGGAAATCAAAGATATCATTGGACAGTGGTGTGTTCTCAAATATGACAATGACATTTAGCCTGGAAACATTGTTGAGGTCAATGAGACACATGCAAAAGTCACATGCATGCACAAAGTGGGGAGAAATCGCTTCTTCCCAAACCATCTTCCCAACCTCAATGACAGGACGTCATGTAATAAACAAATATGGGCAGAAATCGCTAATGACTGATTCACATGCCCAGGCCGCCTTTGGTTTGGGCAAGCTAGGTTCAATTCCTGGCTGCCCCTGAATTTGCTACAATATAATGCCCATCAGTAAAAAAACATTTTGAAAGGCATTTAATTTCTCAGATCAGTTATGCATGAGACACATGCAGTTATTATTTAAGTTAATGAAAGATCTGTATTTCAGATGTATTTGTTAGGATTAAATAATTGTTTTTACTTGTAAAACCATTTTAAAATATAAAAATGAAATCATTTTAAAGCTTTGTTTAGAAAAAATACACACCATCTTGTCAACTTTTCAATTAACTGTGTTGATATTTTTTACTCCAAAACAAAAAGTCTCTATCTTATTAGACTTAAAGTTGAATTAATGGATGTTTGATAATTTGTCTAACTACTGGATGTGAGGAGCAGTGATGGCTCACAAGCCAACGATTGACCAAGTAAGAAGACACAAAAAAAACGGGAATAAATGCATTACACCTTAAAAGGGAACATGCATTTATTCTACTCCACCTGGGGGAGTTTAAGTGACATCAGAACTTGTGTTATAGCATTTCTGTTGAGAGATAATTCCAATAGCTAGCATAATTTACGTGTGTACCTATTGCTGCTAAGCAGGCAATTCAGCCAGGTTTGGCTACTCAGGTTTATTCAATAGAGTAGATTGTGGGGCAGAGCTAAGACTGCATTAGCAGCATCTCTTTACTGAAGGACTATTCAGAATCAGAATCAAGTCTATTGCCAAGTAGGATTGTTCATACAAGGAATTCGACTTGGTGTAATTGGTGCATAATAATTAATTAAAATATAAACAATATAAATATCTATACAATATCTAAAAACAAAGGAGCGGCAAAGGTGTGGGATGGGGGTAGTGGGGGGGTGATTGCATATCTGTATATACTGTATGTACGTATGTAAGTATGTATGTATGTATGTGTATGTATAGTCCGTGAGTGTGAAGGCTTGGAGAGTCGCCTCGCCTGGCACCACAATCTCTGTGTCATGGAGACAATCAGGTCCCAGATAGAGTCAACAACAACAGGTGTCTGTGGGGGGGGGGGGGGGGAATGCAAGAGCGTCGTTCTCCAGGGGGATTGTTGTGTTCCAGCAGTGGCCTTGGCCGAGGCAAGTGCCGGATGGGGGGGGGGGGGGGGGGGGGGGCAAAAGATACAAATTGCGGGTGTTTGGTCTTGGGCCGAGTAGAAGGACTAATATGCTACGTTAGTTAGTGTAGCATTTAGGTCCGGGCCTTGTTGAACAGGCTAGTGGCGGATGGGAAAAAACTGTTCTTGTGGCGTGAGGTTTTGGTCCTGATGGACCGCAGCCTCCTACCAGAGGGGAGTGTCTCAAAGAGTTGTGGGAGCTGATGTTCAGCTCCCACTTGAGGTCCTGGGAGATGATGGTTCCCAGAAAGCGGAAGGACTCCACAGTGTCAATTGTGGAGTCACAGAGGGTGATGGGGGCAGGTGAGGCTGAGTTCTTCCTGAAATCCACAACCATCTCCACTGTCTTTAGAGCGTTGAGCTCTAGGTTATTTTGGTGGCACCATGTCACCAGATGGTCAGCCTCCCACCTGTAGGCAGACTCGTCACCATCAGAAATAAGTCTGATGAGGGTGGTGTCATCCGCAAACTTCAGAAGCTTGACGGACTGGTGACTGGAGGTGCAGCTGTTCGTGTACAGGGAGAAGAGCAAGGGGAAAGAACGCAGCCCTGGGGGGAACCGGTACTGATTGACTGGGAGTCGGAGACATGTTTTCCCAGCTTCACATGTTGCTTCCTGTCAGACAGGAAGTCAGTGATCCACCTGCAGGTGGAGTCAGGCACACTCAGCTGGGAGAGCTTCTCCTGAAGCAGAGCCAGGATGATGGTGTTAAAGGCAGAGCTGAAATCCACACACAGGATCCTGGCGTAGGTTCCTGCGGAGTCCAGGTGCTGGAGGATGTAATGGAGGGCCAAGTTGACTGCATCGTCTACAGACCTGTTGGCTCTGTAGGCGAACTGCAGGGGGTCCAGGAAGGGGTCGGTGATGTCTTTCAGGTGTGACAGCACAAGGCGCTCAAAGGACTTCATGACCACAGAGGTCAGGGCGACGGGTCTGAAGTCGTTAAGTCCTGTGGTCCTTGGCTTCTTGGGAACAGGGATGATTGTAGAGGTCTTGAAGCAGGCTGGCACATGACATGTCTCCAGTGAGGTGTTGAAAATGTCTGATCAGCGCAGTGCTTCAAGGTGGATGGGGAGACAGAATCCGGTCCAGCTGCTTTCCGGGGGTTCTGTCTCCTGAAGAGTTTGTTGACGTCCCTCTCATGGATGGAAAGAGTCGTCACTGAGGTGGGTGGGGGAGTGGGGGGGGGACCTTTAAGGTGGGCATTGGTGGAGGTGCCCAGGCCCCTGCTGAGGAGGGGGAGGTGGAGGTGATACACTGGAGCTGGAGTTGTTGGGAGGAGTCATGGGGGAAGGTTGCAGGACTGTCCCTTTGTCTCTCAAAGCGGCAGTAGAACTCGTTCAGGTCGTTGGCTAGGCGTTGGTCGTTGATGGAGTGGGGGGCTTTAGGCTTGTAGTTGGTGATCTGCCTGAGCCCCTTCCAGACAGACGCAGAGTCGTTGGCTGAGAATTGATGTTGGAGCTTCTCAGAGTACAGTCGTTTAGCCTCTTTCACTGCCTTGCTAAACTTGTACTTTGCCTCTTTGAATCTGTCTTTGTCCCCACTCCTGAAGGCCTCTTCCTTATCCAACCTTAACCTTCGGAGTTTGGCTGTGAACCAGGGTTTGTCGTTGTTGTAACTCACCCTGGTGCGTGATGGTACACAGCAGTGATCACAGAAGTTGATGTATGACGTCACAGCCTCTGTGTACTCATCCAGACTGTTGGTAGCAGTCCTGAACACATCCCAGTCAGTAGAGTCCAAACACGCCTGGAGAACCTCCACTGCTTCACTGGTCCACTTCCTTGAAGTCCTCACTACAGGTTTGCAGAGCTTTAGTTTCTGCCTGTACACAGGAATCAGGTGGACCATGACATGGTCAGAGTGGCCCAGTGCAGCGCGGGGGACGGCGTGAAAGGCATCCCTGACTGTGGTGTAACAGTGATCCAGAATGTTCTCCCCCCTGGTCAGGCATTTAATAACCTGTCTGTATTTAGGGAGATCGTGAGTGAGATTCCCTTTGTTAAAGTCACCAAGGACGATAACTAAATAGTCTGGGTTGGACCGCTCCACACACAGGATCTGGTCGGCCAGCATGCGCTGAGCGTCCTGCACATTAGCCTGCGGCGGGATGTAAACACCGACCAGAATGAATGAAGCAAACTCACGGGGTGAATAAAAAGGCTTACAGTTTATGATGCTGGATCACTGTCACGTCGTTGCACCAACTGCTGTTGATGTAGAAACAGATTCCTCCACCTTTAGTTTTGCCGGAAAGTTCAGTGTCTCTGTCCACTCTGCAGAGTTGGAAGCCTGCCAGGTGCAGCGCAGAGTCCGGTATTAGTCCACTAAGCCACGTCTCCGTGAAGCACAAAACAGCAGATGAAGGAAAGTTCCTGTTCTTCCCCAATGGCCGTTGTAATTCCTCCAGTTTGTTGGGCAGTGAACGCACATTAGAGAGAAATATTCCCGGTAAAGGTGAGCGTAATCCGCGCTGGCGAAGACGCACAAGCGCACCGGCCCGTCTCCCTCTCCTCCGGCGTTTCACTGCGTGAGCAAAGGAATGCACACCTTTGACCAGAATGTCAAAAATGTCCATTGTAGGGAGAAGAAAAGTAGGAAATAAATCATCTGGTGTTGTTACCCTGATGTTTTAGATCAAAATACTTTGATCTAAAACGTTAACCAAGCCATGGTGAGGAGCATTAGCGTGAAGCAGTCGATAATAAACCATCTATCTGTCTGTCCGTTTTTCCATATATCTATCTATCTGTCCATCCACCCATCTATGTTGCTTTGAGGTCTGTGCCAGACAGTTTATCTAAGAGCAACAGTAGTTTTAAAGGTTTCAAAGTAGGTATTTCAGGAAATCCTTTTAACTCTCTTTCTGACACGTTTGGAGTAGTATATTATCTGCCCCTCTGATTGGATTGAGCCTCACCAGCCTTTTTCTCTGTATCCTCTCCCTTTTGCACCTACACACATTCCCGACTCCTAATGTTCATCGCCCTCTCTGTCTTTTTCTCTCTCTTTATTCCTCATCCATATTCATCTCTTCTTCTATAACACCAAACCAAACACTCACACACACATTCACACACACACACGCATGTACACACGCACGCACACATGCACACACACATGCACAGGTTATCACCCCCCCTACCCCCTCATCAGCCCGTTCTTGTGTTTATCTCCAGTCCCTGCTCTATCTCCCTGCCCACCCGTTTTTGTCTGTTGTTCCATGTGTGCGTCTCCGCCAGAATCCTTTTTTCCC
This sequence comes from Merluccius polli, assembly GCA_030340625.1. Lineage (NCBI taxonomy): Eukaryota > Metazoa > Chordata > Actinopteri > Gadiformes > Merlucciidae > Merluccius > Merluccius polli. The sequence goes on from JAOPHQ010006548.1 coordinate 326,307, forward strand.
CACGACTCCTGCGTCTTCCTCTGGCTTTGCCACAGGCCTTGCCTCTTCCCCTTGTGCAGCTCCTGCACTCCTTCTCTGCCGCTCCATCTCGATGTATTATTCAGGTTGAGTGCTGTCCGGAACGGCTTGCGTTGTCCCAGAGCACCTCTTTCCCTATCACGCTCTATGGAGCACCGCTCTGCAGCCCTAGTGCCCCCTTCGAAACTCGCTGGACGCACCCATGCACCCATGCACACATGCACACACACGTATGCACGCACACAACACACACAACACACACACATGCCCTGTCCCTCTCTTTTTATGCAGAAGGGCTTGGCAGCACATGACACGATGAGTGTAACACATATGTACTGTTTCTTTGTACGTTCCTGCTTCTCCGAATTTGTCTCCCTGTCTTTGCTCGGTTTACTTAAAACATAGATGGCCATGTTGCTTTAACATGGACAGCAGAAGCAACTGCCAGACAGGAATGGTAAGAAGGCAGTGTGTTTAATATATAACTACAGCAGCAAGCAGTGAACAGCAGGCTGAACCACAGCCAGCAGCACAAGAAGCCCAGTCGAAACAAGACAATGAATGTCAAGAGTTCAAAAAAGCATTACTGGAAGATAGAGGTATGGAAGCAGGTACATTTAAGGAAAAGAGGTACAAGGCAAATTGTAGGAGAAAATTAAAGATACATATCGAGAATGTTGACGTGATGTAATAACAAATCTACTTTCCTGCATGTGCACTGTCATTTAAAATAGAGAGAGAGAGAGAGAGAGAGAGAGAGAGAGAGAGAGAGAGAGAGAGAGAGAGAGAGAGAGCGAGGTCGTCAGAGCACTAGGTCATTTCATGTGAAATTCCAATCTATTCCACAAGAGGTGTCAATTTTCACCACTTCTTAGCAAATTTATCAGTCAACCCATTTAATCTAAAGACTAAATTAAGGCTAAGTACAGAGGTTAAACCCTAGCAAAAAAAGTAGCGATTTTAAAAATGAAACTGACAAGTTGTGGTTACATTCGAACTGATATGACATCAAATAGTTAAAGTCCATGTAAAGCAAATTCTGAGATTTTGTAGATATAAGTAAATTACAACTAGTTCACTTTTACCATTGACTTCTATTCAAACTCCATTACAGATATCTATAATTCAATTTTGACGTGTTATAATTCCAAGTCGACATATCCATAATGTAATTTTGACTAGTTGCAATTCTAATGAATGATATCTACAACTCAATTCTCACGAGTCAAAATGTTAATTATTGATATCAACAATTCAATTCTCACTAGTGGAAATGCCAATTTTTTATATCATATATATATTCAATTCTTGCTAGTGGCAATGTTCATTGTAGATATCTACAATTGTTCTTACATTACAGATACCATACATGGAATTGTAGATATCTAAAATTAAATTCTGACTGGTCAAAATGAAATGATTGATATATCGGCTTGTAATTGTAACTAGTAAGAATGTTATTCCAGATATCTGGAATTGCATTTCAGATATCTGAAATATATCTGAAAATCGCCTGCTTCACCATGTACAACTTCTTCCACTCCGAAACAAATGCATGGCACCAGTTGCCATGCCAACATGTGTTGAATATTCATGAGGTAGACATATATTTAAAAGTTGACCAATGGCTTTGTGGTGCTTAATGATATGACGCCCACATACTGGAAATGGGAAATTACATTTCCACTAGTCACAATCCTTTTTCAACATGTGGAAATTGTATTGTAGATCTATAAATTCTTACTAGTGAAAAAGGAATTACTGATATCTATAATTACATTAAAGATATCTGTACATCGGTTTTGACTAGTCAAAATGTTATTTCTACATGTGAAAGTATATTTCTAACATGTCAAAATTGTTTTACAGATATCTTAAATTAACATTTTAACGAGTCAAAACGGCATTTTGACATGTCGAAATGTCACTTTGACTAGTGAAAACTTAATCGCTACTAGTCAGCCCTACTGATAAAACGGCTTGCCATACATCCCCACCATACTATTGTGGCCCTTACTCAAAATGTTGTTATTTGGGTAATATATACATTACTCCAATGATTTTCCCTTGTGTATGTCACAAAGTGAACAGTGCAGTTAATTGTTCTCTCCATGTGGAGTTGTCAGTGTCTTCCCCCAGACCTCTTTATTAGAAATGTACATTACAATATATATATATATATATATATATATATATATATATATATATATATATATATACGTTTTTTAATTTAAATGGGAGGTTTAAAGCCTGGGTACTGCTGATGAATACGGTGCACAACACAAAAAGGTATGACAACCCGGGTGTGCTTTCCCAGGTATCCCCAGCACCAGGCAACAAAGCATCTGTAGGCCAGGTAGCGAGAACGCCTGTAATGACAAAAATAACAAATAAATGTCCCTGTTGTTCCCTGCCTACTTCATTTTTTATTTCCACGACCATACAGCTGTATTTATAGAATAACTAATCATCGAGTGATTGCTTGTGCCATTGCAAAAAAGGTAAAATCATAAACTTTCAATCTTTTTGGTTGATTTCTTATCAAAATTAAAGCACATTGACATTTACCTCACACCTACCTCCATCTCTCCCTCATCTTGTCTCTGTGTGTCTGTTTTGGGTTTTTTTGTCTTTGTTTCTCCCAGGTCCTGTAGTTCCTGCGTTGACTTCTGGGATCCCTCCTCTTGCACCTTTACACCTGTTGGCCATCACCCAAATAGTCCTGTGACCCTGGATGGATTAATGAAAGGGCCAACTGGGCACAGGCCCAGGGGCCCAAGAGCTGGAAGGGGCCCCTAAGCCTGATACATGATGATGCTGTCACTAGCTTTACATTTACTGTTTCATAATCCCCAATGCCTGTGACTTTGTTCTGCCTTCACCTGCCTGCCGTCAACCAATCAGCTCCCAGACTCATCCCATCCATCCCAGCCAGCTGTTACCTGTCCTCGATTTGTCTCAGTGTGTAGGCTATATATATATATATATATATATATATATATATATATATATATATATATATATAGTCTGTGTTCCCCTGTAGTATTTGTCAGATGGTCTGTGTAGTATTGGCATTGTCTTCCTAGACCTGTTACCTGCCAGATTCTGGCTCTGGTGGCTCAAACATGTCCTGCTGCACAAGGCCAATAGCACCGCTAGGAGGCGGTGGCGCGTCCATTGTTCAGGTCGTCGTGATGTTTGACAGTTGAGAGAGGCTCCGCCCCCCTTTACATGGACTAAGCCACAAGTTAAACCAGAAGTTGAGAAACAGTCACGCTGCAAATGGCAGATGAAGATACATCCTACTTTCCACATTGTTGATTAGTATCTTAGTCTGTCCACAGACATGTTTTACCCACGTACAAGACTCAAGGGAAAAGATACATTACAAACCACAGCTACAACATCACTTACATTTTATTTATTTATTTTTAAAGAGGAAAACAACTTATTGAGTTACAAAACCATTCAAAACGTCCGGCAACTGCATACATTATTGGTTGTATATGATATTAACACAAGAAAATGAATAATGCATATTCACTAAATGTCTGTGGCTGTGGAGCGTCAGGTGGAGTGTGGAGATGTGCACACATTTCTGGAAGCTGACCTCCTTATCACCACTGATCGTGGTGATAAGGAGGTCAGCAGATTGTGACTGAAGGGCTGCTGGATTGTCTCTCGTCTCCTCCTATAGTCCCCTGGCAAGATATCAAAGTCCAGTCAGAACTACCACACACACACACATACACACACACACACACACACACACACACACACACACACACACACACACACACTTTTCTTGCGCTTCCTATTTGTTTCCACCAATCATAATGCTGGAGGCGTGGATCTGTACGTGCGGAATTGCGCACAAAATACAACCTCTGTCGCCCTCTTGTGTTGGGCTGCATCCCATTGAACAAAAAGACTGACAGGCCCTAACACTGGCGCACAGTCGCGCTTAAGTGCCCTCTTGAGTGGCGAAAACGAGAGTAGTGCCCTATTGGCTGCCCTTCACAAACATAGCAACAAAATACAATAACATGTCTTAATGAGTGCCCTATCTATTAGTGGATACAATGTGATGCAGTGCCCTATTGGTGCCCTTCCAATTGTCTAAACTTGACAATCCCTATGGATGCCCTTACAGTAAACAGTGCCGTGGTAAAGTGCCCTCTATGCTGCCACTACATAACAGTGTCCCAAAGGGTGCCCTTTCCAGTTGAGAAAATGGGATGCTGTATAAAGGGTATCCTTACATGCATGAACATGTTGGAAGCAAGGTTTCCTAATGGATGCCCTTTCAGTGGAGAAAATGTGATGTGATGCCAATACAATAGGCGCCCTTACAATGGGATATACTTGAAGTTCCCATACGGGTGCGTTTCTGAGGAAAACTCATGAAGTATCCTCTTAGATGCCCTTCCAAGTGAGAGGTGGAAAAAATGGGGGAACAAGTATTCAGTGCCCTCTGTGCCCCCATGCAATAAATGATGATGTGCCCTCTAGAGCAAGACAACTCTATAACATGTCTTAATGAATGCCCTTCTAAACATGATGCAGCGCCCTATAAGGCGTCTTTACAATGATCTAAACTTGATCTTCCCTATGGGTGCCCTTCCATGGAAAGGGGTGCTGTTTTTTTAGGATTTCCCAAAGTGGGTGCCATGATGACAGTCCAGGGGTGCCGCCAAATAGTCAAACCCTGCTAACATTCAAAACAACCTATTTTACGGCCATTAGCAAATATTTTCTGCATTTTTGCATAGGGCCGATGGGCTAACAGTAATATCTAGATAATATTTTGATGTTTCTCGATCTGCACTGTCCCTATTTTTAAGCAGTGCTTTTTGGGCGTTGACGACGCCCCATGTCGTGCAGTAGGTGCCCTTTTTTTCTTTTTGCCCCTGCCCTTCAAACAGCCTCCACAGCTGGGCCCTAATGATATATTTATAACTTAAACTTAGTTTTCTTGTGTTTTGGAAACTACCATGCAGCATTCTTTTTGTATTCTCTTCCATGTGATCGTTCCCAGCCTCCACAAAAAAACCTCTGCATTAACCTTTGACCTTTTACGCTGTTCATGTATTTTAATTTCAGTTCTGCGGTTGAAACTAATGAATTGAAAAAGATGTGCTGTGTGTACATTATCAGTGTGGCCATGGCAGTTAAACCGTCGATGCAACAGGTGTGCCGAATCTATCTAATTATCTTTCTCTGCTTGATTATTTCCTCAGCCCCTTCACGGTGGACAGGTGCCCAGAGCCACAACTCATTGGCTCTGGGCAGGATCTGTGACCACCACACACCATCCCATAATACCCCGCCCACCCTGGGCAAAGAGATTGGTGAACAAACTCATAGCTCTGCTCCAACATCCATTCTTTTGTTTAGACTGTAATTTCAGCAATTACTGGCAGTTCATTTCATTCATTATATTAAACTGAGTTTTAAATTGCAGAACTTGTTTCTATGCAGAGGACATAGTTTATTTAAGGCGAAATATCTGTAGATTTTGAAGAAGCGTGACTGACCCTCCTCATCTCCTTAGAGTCATAACCACAATAGTCAACTGGGCTCACCTGATTGTCTACATTGAAAACCTTTGATTACGTCTATCTAGGAGTATTAGTAGTAGTAGTAGTAGTAGACCTAGTAGTAGGCCTAGGCCTAGTAAGTAGCCTATTGGTAATAGCAGACTTATAGTAATGCTACTGTGGCAAGGTAGATGCCACGGGGTTCGGAAGGTAGGGAATCACACAGTCGGTCTCATTGAGAATAGGTTTTAATTGCATATACAATTGTGTCACACACTGTCGTCGCCGCGGGCCCAGCTCTGGCTCCGGTCGCCGACCCGTGTGCTCGGGTCTCCGCTCTCCCGGGTCCAGCACGCTACTGTGTTTATAAAGGGAGAGAGTGATTAGCCCAATGGAACTCAGGTGTGCCAATCACTCTCACCTGGCGCGGCTCTCACGAGCCCTCTCCACAGCTCCCCCTTGCGGCTGATGCACCACGCCCCCCCACATACCTCCACCGCCTGATTTAGGCCGGGGACCCATCCGGCCTAACCCACTCCCCCCCCCATCCCCATGGGAACGGGACAGGAAGTCGGCCACAGCCATCTGCGCCCCCGGCCTATGGATCACCCGGAAGTTAAATGGCTGCAGTGCCAGATACCACCGGGTGATCCGGTTGTTAACGTCCTTCATGCGGTGGAGCCACTGGAGGGGAGCGTGGTCCGAGCAGAGGGTGAATGGGCGCCCCAGCAGGTAATACCGCAGGGCATCGACCGCCCACCGGATGGCCAGGCACTCCCTCTCCACGGTGCTGTACCTGGCCTCCCGTTCTGACAGCTTCCGGCTGATGTACAACACCGGCCGGTCGACGCCCCGTACCTGCTGGGACAGGACGGCCCCCAGCCCCCTGCCCGATGCATCCGCCTGCACAACAAAAGGGAGAGAGAAGTTAGGTGTGTGGAGGAGGGGCTCCCCACAGAGGGCCTGCTTTACCCTCTCAAGCGACTCCTGGCACTGCTCCGTCCACTGGACCGGATCTGAGGCACCCTTTCGGGTGAGGTCGGTCAAGGGGCTGGTCAGCTCCGCGAAGTCTGGAATAAACCGCCGGTAATAGCCGGCCAGCCCCAGAAACCGCCGCACCTCTTTTTTTGTCTTGGGCCTTGGGCAGGCTGCAATCGCTGCCGTCTTATCTACCTGCGGACGCACCTGCCCGCCGCCCAAGTGGTACCCCAGATACCGTACCTCCCTCCGTCCAACTGCACACTTCTTTGGATTGGCCGTGAGCCCCGCCTGCCTCAGTGACTCGAGCACCGCAGCCACCTGCTGCACATGCTCCGCCCAGGTGCCACTATGGATGATTACATCATCCAGATAGGCGGCAGCATATGCAGCATGTGGACGCAGCACTCTGTCCATGAGGCGTTGAAATGTGGCTGGGGCCCCGAACAATCCAAACGGAAGTGTGACAAATTGGTACAAACCGTACGGAGTGGAGAAGGCCGTTTTCTCCTTAGACTCTGGAGATAAGGGAATCTGCCAGTAGCCTTTGGTTAAATCCAGCGTCGTAAAAAAACGAGCCGTGCCCAGGCGATCCAGGAGTTCGTCCACCCGGGGCATAGGATAGGCATCAAACCGTGAAACCTCATTCACCTTGCGATAGTCCACACAGAACCGGATAGACCCATCCTTCTTGCCCACAAGAACGATGGGGCTACACCAGGCACTGTTGGACTCTTCTATTACCCCCATCTCCACCATAGCTTTCAATTCTGCCTGAACCACTTTTCTCTTGTGCTCAGGTAACCGATAGGGCCGTGAACGCACCGTCACACCCGGGTGGGTCTCAACCCGGTGTTGAATAAGGCTTGTGCGTCCCGGCCGGGGGGAGAATACATCCGCATAACGTTGCTGCAACCTGTCTATGTCTGCTCTCTGGGACGGTGAGAGCTGTTCCCCACAAAGGAGCGAGGCAGGATTGGTCGATTTTGGTACCTCCGGCCCCAACTCATCTCTTTCTACAATTGCCGTCACCAGAGAAACAGGCTCCGCCTCTCTCCACGCTTTAAGGAGGTTGAGGTGATAAATTTGTGTCGCCCCTCCCCTGTCCGAACGCACAATCTCATAGTCAACGTCACCCACTCGCCGTGTGACCACAAAGGGTCCTTGCCACTTGGCGAGTAATTTGGAGGTAGCCGAAGGGAGCAATACAAGCACTTTATCTCCCTGTGAAAATTGTCTTAGCCTAGCTCCTCTATTGTACAGCCGCTGCTGCCGTTCCTGGGCCTGTAGCAAATTCTCACGTGATAACTGTCCTAGTGTGTGGAGTTTTGCTCTCAGGTCCAGGACGTATTGCACCTCGTTCTTACTCGGGCTCGGACCCTCCTCCCAGCTTTCCTTAACCAGGTCCAAAACCCCACGTGGTGTCCTACCAAACAGTAGTTCAAAGGGAGAAAATCCCGTGGAGGCCTGGGGTACCTCGCGCACTGCAAACAACAGAGGGTCTATCCACCTATCCCAATTACGACTATCCTCGTGCACAAACTTACGGATCATGGACTTCAAAGTCTTATTCAGGCGCTCCACGAGGCCGTCCGTTTGGGGGTGATATACACTGGTTCGAATTGACTTGATGCCCAATAATCCGTATAGTTCTCCCAGTGTCCGTGACATAAATTGTGTGCCTTGATCAGTCAGGATCTCTTTCGGGATCCCGACTCGGGAGATAACTTGAAACAGCGCCTGCGCCACACTCTTTGCAGAGATGGTGCGCAGCGGTACTGCCTCTGGATATCGCGTTGCGTAATCCACGAGAACTAACACAAAGCGATATCCGCGTGCGCTCCGGTAAAATGGCCCGATGAGGTCCATCCCGATGCGCTCGAACGGCACCTCCATTAGAGGTAATGGCCGCAGCGGCGCTCTCGGGATGGCCGGCTGGTTAACCAGCTGGCATTCGGGACAAGACGCGCACCAGCGGCGCACGTCTGCCCAAATGCCTGGCCAATAGAATCGGGCCATTACCCGGTTCAGTGTCTTCTCACACCCCATATGTCCAGCCATTGGGTTATAATGAGCCGCCTGGAACACTATTTCCCGGCGGCTCTTTGGTACCACCAACTGTGTAGTTATTTCCTCTGTCTGAGTGTCACGACTCACTCTGTATAGTCTGTCCCTACGCAATGAAAAATGTGGATACGTTAACGCTGCGTCAGGGCGCACCATGTGACCATCAATTCTTATCACTTGGTCAAAGGCAAAGCGTAGAGTATCGTCACGAGACTGCTCAAGTGGAAAATCTTCCATGGAGTCGAACACGGGAACCCGCGGAGCCTCCTGTGAAGGCTCCGCCGGCTCCCCCTCCCCGTCTGCAGCGTCGGACGACCTCGCGTCACCGCTGAGCACAGCGCACGTATCCCCTGTCCCTGTCGGCCGTGAACGCACCCCCGCACACTGTCCCACTAACCTATCAAACCCTGGCCAATCAGTACCCAGAATCAGGGGATGCGTCAGGCGGGAGCTAACCGCTGCCTTTACACTATGCTTTTCCCCCTTAAACTGAATTTCCACCAGTACTACAGGGTATGTGTGAATATCCCCATGCACACACCTAATATCCACACCTCCCGCCTCTATCAAAGCCCCGGGTCGAATCAGGTTCTGATGAACTATGGACTGCATGCAGCCTGAGTCCACCATCGCCTGATGTGTACCCCCCTGAATCCTTACCGGAACGCTGTACGTCCCCCCTGGACCGGGGGAGGGTGCTGGAGGGCCGACAACCCGGATCACCTGGCCCACCTCCATGAGGGGGCACTCCCCTCGGAAGTGACCGAGCTGCCCACACCTCCAGCACTCCTGCCCTGCCGCCTGAGGAGCCCTCTGTGGGTCAAAAGCCGCGCCTGTAGCGGCTGAACCCTGGGGAGGGAAAGAAAGAGACGGGGGATTAGTGCGGGGGAGAGGGGAGGGCCGATTGTTGTTATAAAATGAGCGGGGTCTGGGGGATGGTCGAGTGGGTGTCCAGTGCGGGGGCCCCGACGTGGGACCTCTGCGGGGTGCCGCCGTGGGCCCTCCCGGAGGGACCGGCCGGTCCTCCTGCGCCCGGCCCCGGGAGAGGACGGCCAGATGGTCCTCCGCCAGGGTGATGGCCCCGGCTAGGTCCACCGGGCGGTGGCACATCACCCAGTCCGAGGTGGCGGCTGGGAGCCCCTCCACGAACTGCTCCAGGACGATCTTCTCCATTAAACTCCCCTCGCCGGCGGACCCCCCTGGTTGCAGCCACCTGGTCGCCGCGTCCTTTAATTGTTGGGCGAAGATGAACGGCCGCTCGGCGGGCCCCAGCTTGCCCCCCCCGGAACCGGCGTCGGTGGTCCTCGGCTGACAGCCCCAGCCTGTCGAGTACCGCCCTCTTCACCTCCCCGTACTGTCCTCGGGAGACGGCGGGCAGCCCCAGCGCCGCCGTCTGTGCATCCCCTGACAGCAGGGGAAGCAGCCGCACGGCCCACTCCTCCACCGGCCAGCCGCATGCTGCCGCCGTGGCCTCAAACATATCGAGGAATGATTGTGGGTCATCGTGGGCCGCCATCTTCTGCACCGTCATGCCGGTGAACGAGGGGGCCGGTGCCGCTGCCCGCCTCACCATTGTCTCCAGCAGCTGGGTCTGCCTCTCCGCCTGGCCCTGGAGGGCCGCCAGCTGCTGACGGCTCAGGACCGCCTGGTCCCGGTTCATCGCCGCCACCTCCGCCAGCATCTGGGCCAGCGTGTTCATAGGCTGCTGTGGATCCATCCTACCTGTCCCAGTTCAGGCGCCAGTGTGGCAAGGTAGATGCCACGGGGTTCGGAAGGTAGGGAATCACACAGTCGGTCTCCTTGAGAATAGGTTTTAATTGCATATACAATTGTGTCGCACACTGTCGTCGCCGCGGGCCCAGCTCTGGCTCCGGTCGCCGACCCGTGTGCTCGGGTCTCCGCTCTCCCGGGTCCAGCACGCTACTGTGTTTATAAAGGGAGAGAGTGATTAGCCCAATGGAACTCAGGTGTGCCAATCACTCTCACCTGGCGCGGCTCTCACGAGCCCTCTCCACAGCTCCCCCTTGCGGCTGATGCACCACGCCCCCCCACAGCTACCAATCACAATAATATATTTCAGACTATTTAAGAAACATACATTAAAAATAAATATTTTATAATATTTTTTTTATTTTTTCCACTGAGGTACTGCCAATGTTTGCTTTTGTTCTGTAAACTGAACATCTATAAGTATCTAAATAATAATAATAATGATAATAACAATTAAACATAATCGAAATTAGTCACCCCTCCCTGAGCTACTACCTTACCGTGGTGGAGGGGTTTGCGTGTCCCAATGACCCCAGGAGCTACGTTGTCGGGGGCTTTTATGCCCCTGGTAGGGTCACCCATGGCAAACTGGTCCGGGGGGAGGGGCCAGACAAAGGGTAGCTCAGAAGACCCCTAATGATGATTAAAATGAATGGTTCTACGTGTCCCTCGCCCGGACGTGGGTCACCGGGGCCTCTCCCTGGAGCCAGGCCTGGGGGTGGGGCTCGGCGGCGAGCGCCTGGTGGCCGGGCCTACACCCACGGGGCCCGGCCGGGCACAGCCCGAAAGGATGACGTGGGACCCCCTTCCCGCCGGCTCACCACCAGCAGGAGGGGCCAAAGGGGTCGGGTGCAGTGCGAGCTGGGCGGCGGCCGAAGGCAGGGACCTTGGCGGTCCGATCCTCGGCTGCAGAAGCTAGCTCTAGGGACGTGGAACGTCACCTCTCTGGTGGGGAAGGAGCCTGAGCTGGTGCGCGAGGTTGAGAAGTTCCGGCTAGATATAGTCGGCCTCACCTCGACGCATAGCAAGGGCTCTGGAACCAGTCTTCTCGAGAGGGGTTGGACTCTCTTCCACTCTGGAGTTGCCACTGGTGAGAGGCGCCGGGCAGGGGTGGCAATACTTATTGCCCCCCGGCTTGGTGCCAGTATGTTGGAGTTTACCCCGGTAGACGAGAGGGTAGCCTCCCTCCGCCTTCGGGTGGGGGGACGGATCCTGACTGTTGTTTGTGCCTATGGTCCAAACAGCAGTTCAGAATATCCACCCTTTTTGGACTCCTTGGAGGGGGTGCTGGAAAGTGCTCCCTCTGGGGATTCCCTCGTTCTGCTGGGGGACTTCAACGCTCACGTTGGCAGCGACAGTGAGACCTGGAGGGGTGTGATTGGGAGGAACGGCCCCCCCGATCTGAACCCGAGTGGTGTTCAGTTATTGGACTTCTGTGCTCGTCACAGATTGTCCATAACGAACACCATGTTCAAGCATAAGGGTGTCCATATGTGCACTTGGCACCAGGACACCCTAGGCCGCAGTTCGATGATCGACTTTGTAGTCGTGTCGTCGGACTTGCGGCCGCATGTCTTGGACACTCGGGCGAAGAGAGGGGCGGAGCTGTCAACTGATCACCACCTGGTGGTGAGTTGGCTGCGATGGTGGGGGAGAATGCCGGTCAGACCTGGCAGACCCAAACGTATCGTGAGGGTCTGCTGGGAACGTCTGGCAGAGTCTCCTGTCAGAGAGAGCTTCAACTCCCACCTCCGGGAGAGCTTTGACCATGTACCGGGGGAGGCGGGGGACATTGAGTCCGAGTGGGACATGTTCCGCGCCTCCATTGTTAAGGCGGCCGACCAGAGCTGTGGCCACAAGGTGGTCGGTGCCTGCCGTGGCGGCAATTCCCGAACCCGCTGGTGGACACCGGCGGTGAGGGATGCCATCAAACTGAAGAAGGAGTCCTATAGGACCTTTTTGGCCTGTGGGACTCCGGAGGCAGCAGGCAGGTACCGGCAGGCCAAGCGGAGCGCAGCTGTGGCGGTTACCGAGGCAAAAACCCGGACATGGGAGGAGTTCGGTGAGGCCATGGAGAACGACTTCCGGACGGCTTCGAAGAGGTTCTGGACCACCATCCGGCGTCTCAGGAGGGGGAAGCAGTGCATCATCAACACTGTGTATGGTGGAGACGGTGCGCTGCTGACCTCGACTCGGGACGTTGTGGATCGGTGGAAGGAATACTTCGAAGACCTCCTCAATCCCACCGACACGCCTTCCGGTAAGGAAGCAGGGCCTGGGGACTCGGGTGTGGGCCCTCCTATCTCTGGGGCTGAGGTTGCCGAGGTGGTCAGGAAGCTCCTCGGTGGCAGGGCCCCGGGGGTGGATGAGGTCCGCCCAGAGTTCCTTAAGGCCCTGGATGTTGTGGGGCTGTCTTGGTTGACACGACTCTGCAGCATCGCGTGGACATCGGGGGCAGTGCCCCTGGATTGGCAGACTGGGGTGGTGGTCCCTCTTTTTAAGAAGGGGGACCGGAGGGTGTGTTCCAACTATAGGGGGATCACACTCCTCAGCCTCCCTGGTAAGGTCTATTCAGGGGTGCTGGAGAGGAGGGTCCGTCGGATAGTCGAACCTCGGATTCAGGAGGAGCAATGTGGTTTTCGTCCAGGCCGTGGAACAGTGGACCAGCTCTACACCCTCTGCAGGATCCTTGAGGGTGCATGGGAGTTTGCCCAACCAGTCCACATGTGCTTTGTGGACTTGGAGAAGGCATTCGACCGTGTCCCTCGGGGAGTCCTGTGGGGGGTTCTCCGGGAGTACGGGGTATCGGACCCCCTAATACGGGCTGTCCGTTCCCTGTATGACCGGTGTCAGAGCTTGGTCCGCATTGCCGGTAATAAGTCGGACTTGTTTCCAGTGAGGGTTGGACTCCGCCAGGGCTGCCCTTTGTCACCGATCCTGTTCATAATTTTTATGGACAGGATTTCTAGGCGCAGCCAGGGCGTTGAGGGGGTCCGGTTTGGTGACCTCAGGATTGGGTCTCTGCTTTTTGCGGATGATGTGGTCCTGATGGCTTCATCAGACCGTGACCTCCAACTCTCGCTGGACGGGTTCGCAGCCGAGTGTGAAGCGGTCGGGATGAGAATCAGCACCTCCAAGTCCGAGTCCATGGTCCTCAACCGGAAAAGGGTGGAGTGCACGTCCCACTGGTAGGAGACCCCGGGGAAGACCCAGGACACGCTGGAGAGACTATGTCTCTCGGCTGGCCTGGGAACGCCTCGGGATCCCCCAGGAAGAGCTGGCCGAAGTAGCTGGGGAAAGGGAAGTCTGGGCTTCCCTGCTTAGGCTGCTGCCCCCGCGACCCGACCCCGGATAAGCGGAAGAAGATGGATGGATGGATGGAAATTAGTCACTTCATCATCACTTCATCATCAATTAAATTATAGAGCTGTAGGCATAGACCTACCTCTCTCTCTCTCTCTCTCTTTCTTTCATGCTTTTTATCTCTCTCTCTCTCTCTCTCTCATGCTTTTTCTCTCTCTCTCTCTCTCTCTCTCTCTCTCTCTCTCTCTCTCTCTCTCTCTCTCTCCCTCCCCTGGGTTTTAACAACGCTCCGCTTTTCGTATGTCTTCTATTTTTTTCTGAATCTCCTTCTGACGTCAGCAACGACCACAGCGAGCCCAATCCGCGCGCGCACGTCTGTGCGTACGTCTGTCCGCGCGTGCGTGTGCGTGCGTGCGCGCGTGCGTGTGCGTGCGTGCGCGCGCGCTGGGCTCTCCGTACCGCCGCTGTGCCGTAGAGCCAGTAGAGAGCCAGTTAGTCCCCGCCGCCCCGGAGGAGGAGAGACGTCCATTGTGAGCAGGAGTTGTTGTGCTTAGAAAAACCCAAACTATGCGAGTGGTGCTGCTCGCTCCTGCCGCCTCCACCACCACCACCGCCTCCACCTCCACCGCCCAGTAACTCCGGTAACCGCAACGAAGGCGAGAAGAGGAGAAAGAGCGGACTCCTCGGTGGGAGGAGAGGGGGGAGAGAAGAAGAACCGGGATTTTTTTCTGATCGGAACGGAACCGAACCGCGACCGAACCCAAACCGAACCGCGACAGAGGATTGAAACACACGGAGAGAAAAAAAAACTAACGGAGACGTGTCGCCGTGCGTGAGCTTTCACAGTCTGGCTGTAAAAGAAACAACACAAAATCAACGTCGACCTGTGGGGTTTTTAGTTTGATTTTTTGTTGCTTTTTTTAAAAGTTTTTTTTCCTAATGTTTTAGCGGCGCTGTCTACCGGTTTGCGCGAGCGCGAGGGGCCGGTCTGTCCAGAGAGACAGACAGAGAGACATAGAGACAGAGAGAGAGAGAGAGAGAGAGAGACAGACAGACAGACAGACAGACAGACAGACAGAGAGATAAACATAGAGAGAGAAAGAGAGAGAGAGAGAGAGAGAGAGAGAGACAGACAGACAGACAGACAGACAGACAGACAGACAGACAGACAGAGAGGACAAGGACCAAGAAGGCAGCGCCGACTCCAGGGAAGAGAAACCAACCAACAACAACAAAAAAACAGGGGGAAAAAAAAGGGACGACGACGAGAGAAAGAAAAAAGGGGGATCGCCCCTGTTTTGGCTTGTCATCTCCGTGTTATATTTGATCTCCCGAGGGGGAGGAAGAAGGGAGGAAAGGGAGAGGGGGGGGGGGGGGGGGGGTGTGATCCCGGTACCTGTACCCGCTACCAAGCTGTGTTCGCTAGCCATGGGATGTACCCTGAGCGCGGAGGAGAGGGCGGCTCTGGACCGGAGCAAAGCCATCGAGAAGAACCTGAAGGAGGACGGCCTCACCGCGGCGAAGGACGTCAAGCTGCTGCTGCTCGGTAAGGGGGGGGGGGGGGTGTCTGTGAGATAATGTACCGTTATTTGTATATATATATATATATATATATATATATATATATATATATATATATATATATATATATATATATATATATCCCCATCCCCATATTGTGTTATTGTGGACACACCTAGGCTACGATTTGTGGGAAATATTGTCGCCCTATTTGTGGGGACCACACATCTCCACGATGCGACGCACCTCATGGGTTTTTTTTTTTTTTTTTAAGTTAGGCCCAATGGTACAGCAGGTGGAGGGGGGGGGGGGGGGGGGGGGGGGGGCAGTGTCTCCATCCCCAATATCTCCAACCACCTCTGGACTATTTAGGGGTCTTGTGTCCCCCCCCCCCATCCCCCCTCCTCCACCCCTACTACTCAGCTCTCTCTCTCTCTCTCTCTCTCTCTCTCTCTCTCTCTCTCTCTCTCTCTCTCTCTCTCTCTCTCTCTCTCTCTATCATACACACACACACACACACTTGTTAACATAATTGACTTTAACATAATTGACATTTGACATGATGTGATGTTGTCTCTCTTTCCTAGGGGCCGGGGAGTCGGGCAAAAGCACCATTGTCAAACAGATGAAGTAAGTGTATACGTCCATATACAAACCTACGTTAGTCGTGTGTGACTTATGTGCTTCACTGGCTACACATGTAAAACATTATTCACACCCAGTGCTTTTAACTTCCTCACTCTCTAACCGCCCAAACAAAAAACATGTTCCTGTTCTGTGATTGCCTATACTGGCTATTGCGCAAATGTCAGTCACGACAACGGCAGCGTGAGGTTGCATTGACAATAAAGGAAATTCGGCTGATTTCGTGTGAACTGGAGGGATGTCTGATGGGGCGTCTCTCTCTTTTCCCCACCCCGCCCCCCGGCGCCTCTGTTTCCTATCACAAGCCCATGCGTGTGTGTTTATGTTTTAGAGCGAGGGGAAGAATGTGACAAGGCGCACGACGGTGAGCTCATTTCATTGCAGTTGGCCACTTTTCCCCCCTCTTATTTGTGATATTCTCCCTTTGCACCGGTTGTTATACTGCCATGCCACGTCTGTTGGATGGCAGCACCTGCGAACACAAACGCAAATACAACACAAAGAAGGTATTGTATGGCGCTATATTAGAAGTATATTAGTCAAGAAGAGATGGAACTGCGCCCGTAGGTCTTGAAGCATACCTACCGCAGTTGACTGCAAGCGGCGCTTATTCGGGAAGTTCGGGAAGCCTCGCTTCTTTCCGATCCTATTCAGAATAGAGAGAGAGAGATTGTTTTCACAACGGTTTAAGATCGGTGGTTGGATGGATACACAACTGCATCCAATACATTGTAACGTGTAAAAGATGGTTTCGTGACAACTTTACTTTTAATACTAGAGCACTGTGCAAGCGTCGCTGTAGGTGTGTGTGTGCGTGGGTCTGTCATCGTGAGGGTGTGTGCACGAGACATTGCGGCAGGGGAGAGAATGGACCATAAGAGACTTACCAGCCAATGTGTGAAACCATCACTGCATTCATGCTGAGAGAGAGAGAGAGGACGGAAGAAGTGTTAGAGAAAGAAAGAAAGGGGTAAGGAAAGTTCATAAGCAAGCAAGCATTATTTTTTGCTAGATGTAGTTGAAGTCTGAAAAGTGTTTGTGTGTGTCAATGTGATAGCTATGCCAGCAACTCAAGAGTCCACCATGTGTGAACAGCATATCCCTCACTCTCTCTGGTCCCTGTGTGCATGTGAGTGTGTGAGCCTGTTACCATCTGTTTGCGAGGAGTGTGTGTGTGTGTGTGTGTGTGTGTGTGTGAGTGAGTGAGAAGGTTCTCTGGCTGCCCAGCTGGCAAAGTCGGCCTCCAGAGTGTACTCTTTACCTTGCACCTTGTGTGTGTTTGGTTACATCACCCTCCTACCTATACATTTTATTGCAGAAATACCTAACACATATACCTCATTCCTGCTTGTCCCCTCTTGCTGCTTGTGTTCCAGTGTGGAAGGGAGTGGACATACTTTGCGATTGCCATCCTCATTCCTTGTTCTGTTTTCACGCAATAAAAGCGTGTTTTCCCTGGGAAAATAACTGATTCAAATCAATATGTTTGTATTTGACTTCAGTGGCGTCTGTGTGAGGCTACACAGGGACTCCCAAATCCCCCTGTGTTTTATTTGGAGAGAGCCTCCTTCACTGCTGGGATTAGTAGAGCCATTTCCTGTGATGCCTGTGCTGGGGGTGTAGCATGGTAGCAGCACTGGGCAGCGCAGGGCTTCGTTTTCCTGTGTCTGTGTGTTTGTTAAAACATCTGTAGCACCTACACTGGGAAGGCATTCGGTCATTCGGGACGAATGGATGGATGTTGAATCAAAAACGAAGCGGTAGATGCATAGAATTATAGATGGCTCAAACACATGCTTATCTTACATGTTTATGAGTGAAAGGGAAGGAAAAAGTGTGTGTAATTGCGTTAGCCACCCTGTCGTCTGCTAATCGCAATCCAAGGCGTCCGCCTGGCAGGGAAGCGCAAAAATATAGCCAGTGGTCTCCCGCGGCTGCACTGTTTCCCACAGGGCTTTGCACAACATCACGTGCACATGCTTGAGGTCCTGCGGAGGTGCACGTTTGTGTGTCTGTGTGCATGTGCGCTGGTGCGTGTGTGTGTGTGTGCGCTGGTGCGTGCGTGTGTGTGTGTGTGTGCGCGCGCGCATGTGTTTGCAGTCTAGAACAGGGTCTAATTGGGTTTGATCCCATTAGAAAAGGGAAAAAGGTTAAAGGTAGGGGGGCGGGGTGCTGTGAAGACAAAGAGAGACAGAGAGAGAGAGGGATGTTGCAAGAGAGACAGAAAGGGGGAGAGAAAGTTAGACTGTGATTAAAACAGAGGGAGGGATGTAGAAAGGGTGGAGGGGAGCTGGTTATGGTGGGGGTATGGCAAGGGTTAAAGAGCGGAATAACAGAGTAACAGATTTGGATTGGTGGGGGTGGGTTTTAAAGTAGGTTGCAATGAATTATTTTCCGATTGGGTGTTTTAAATATTGTATTTCTGAAGTTTGTGTGTGTGTGTGTGTATACGCACGCATCAAAATACGTTTGTCTGTTGTGTGTGTGTGTGTTACGTGTGCAAACTTTGTTTTTGTAATATTTAATTTAGCTTCTTATTTGCAACCCATATGGGTGGATAGATGTCTTCCAGGAGCACAGGTCAAGACAAACACACACACGTGCGTGTGCGTGCGCACTACTTTTCCACAAAAACACATATTACTTTATCTGGTCCTCCATCACTTCCTCTATTCTTTCCTTTGATTTCCTAACCCCTCACGCTGTCATGCTCATCTGCTTTTTTTCTCATTTCCTTTTTCAACATGATACATATCACAGCCCCTGTCACTTTCCTGTAATATTTACATTTTCTATGAAAATATGCTTACAGCTGATGTAAGCAGCAGCTCTCCCAACTCAACTCCCCTCCCTCTAACTGCCCTCTCTTCTATCTCCCATGGCCTAGCAAGTAAGTTAGTGTTTAGTTGCTTGTATAGACATTTCGGGTTTGGATTTGGCAGTTAACCCCATGTAATCGGAAACTTATTTGAAACAGGTGTAGGCGAATATTTTCTAGATGTGTCTGTCTCCTTTTTTTGAATTATTTGGTTATTTGTGTATTTGGTTTGGTAATTTGTTCTTCAATGTTCATGCTACACCTTTTTTTTTCTCTTCTAATCTCGCCCCGATCAATCATGGATCAATTGTGTGTGTGCTTGCGCGCGCGCGTGTTTGTGTACAGTTGTTTGTTTGTGTGGTCCATCCACTCAGCCACGCTTCATATGGGAAACAAAGATCCTTTGTTTGAGGACAGTGTGTCTGTGTTCATCGTGAGTGTGTATGCGTGTGGTTTTGCTGGAGTCAGAGCAGACCATACCAACAATCAAAGGAGTTTTGTTACTGTGGCAACATAGTGGCCACTGGCCACACTAGTCAGCTGGAGTCAGCTGATGCCAACTTGTGTTAAAAAAAAGCTTTTTTTATGGAGCTTGATTGAGCCTGCCCAAATTGTTAGGGTCTTCCTCCAGGCTCTCTTGTACAATGAAAATGTCACAAGAGATACTGGAAATCGAGGCTACATATAAGCCACATTAACGTCATCCATTACCACATGGGGTTCAACGTTAATGTGTGTGGCTGGACCGGCAGGCCAGCCAGGCACGTGCACAGTCCAAAGTGCCCTTTTTTTGGCTGGTGTTAATTGTATTTTATTTTTTCTTTATTTGTTATTGATATTCTATCAAATATAAAGAGGGAAATGTATAGTAGTATCTAGGAATAGATACACCTATTCAATTTAAAAGTACCCCCCCCCCCCATCCTAATGGTTTTGTCGCCGATCAACTTTGCATATTCCGACATCCAAACTTGTCATGAACGCACCGCATCCCCAGTTGGGTTACGGTGAACCATGATATCACTCAGGTAGGCACTGTTTTAATTATGGAACCACGATTAAACATTTAACACTTACTTACTTTTTATGTTATATATCAGTAAAAAAAGTATGAAATAGGTCAGTAGGACTTGCCACCTTCGTGTTGTAATTGTGTTATTACTAACAAATATGCAATTAATTTCTGAAGCAGGTAGTTACGTTTTGCATAGGTTTGGTAGTTTAGTTTTTTACTTTTCTTTATAGCCAGATTTCTAAAAATGTGATTGTAGCAATTTACAATTTTACAAAAGTAGAAAAAGTATATAGAGATTTTGAACGCAGCCCCAGAGTCTAATCAGTCTAGACTCGGGCCGGGTGAGGCTGTAAACCAGCTATCAACCACACACATTCCACCTTCCCCCAACAATTGAATAATGTGTTTCAGTAGAATTTAACCAGGTCCCATGTTATGAACATAGTGTTTGATTATGGATGGCAGTGCCACGGCGGTGTGGCAACATCGGGGTTGGAATAGTGCCCTTTTTTTGCTTGAGCCCCTGCCCCCCAAAATGTCTGTGCACCGCCCTGACTGACTGACTGATAAGAGTTGCACTAGGGATGCTAATTCTGCCTTTTTTTCTGACTGATAACCGACACTAATTAACCGGTCATTAACCCTTAACTAATGTGAATAAATGTGCTATGAAAAAATGGACGAATGTCTGCGACCCATAAAAAATTACAAATGTTTTATTTTTATTGGAAAGGAGGGCTGAATGCATACTTTGAAATGTCAAGCTTCTGATAATCGTTACATTTCCAAAAGTATATTCGAATAGTTAAACACCTAAACCTGTTAATGTCCGAGTTTTGTCATGTGTCGACTGGCTGTATGAAGACTCTGTGAGCATGTGCCCCCAGCATTATTAAATGAAACAGATTATTACTTAGGCTTTTATTACAACTAACTAATGATATGAATGCACTTGGTTACGATTAGCATATAGCAGCCAGGCTATCGGTTAGTTTAAAGTGCTCCCAGTGACAACAAATCTTGACAGCTCTGTTGGTCTTGCCGTTTCTCAAAGTGGTCCATTTTACTCGCGAGTGGGTTACCACTCGAGAAACATCATCTCAGTTGAGAGGAAAAAAGCCGAAGCTGCTCCTTGCTAAGAGCGTGGATATATATGGCTAAACGATAATAACAGAGCGCCTTAAGTGTATGTCATCACTGACAACCTCGCTGATTAAAGGTAACGGCACTCTTAAAGGCAAGGTAACGTCAACAAATGATGACGGTGTACTAAACGACAACCGAAAGTTTTAGAGTAATGTTGTAATACAAAACTAATGAAGGATACTTTATTACGATTATTAGAATATTTCGGGCCAGCCCTTTATTTTACATGTGCAACTTCAGCAAAAACGACAACAGAATGTGAGGATTACTTTATATATATATTTTTTTAACCGTTTAACTAATAGCGTTAATTAGTTTCTGAAAACATTTTAGGAGAGAAACAAGCCATGCAGTTGCTGAATCTATATTCATTTTAGATCGACAACGGTTAGTTTAAACGTTTTTGGGAGTTTCCAGAGGTGGCGAGTATCACCGGACGCCCCTGATTTGCCTAAAATTGAAGGGAACTCAACTTCATGCAAATGCTTCAACCTGATGCCCAATCTCTCAATCTTATGGAGACATACCATTATGTCCTAGAGAGCATTTACAAGCGTTCTGTTTCTAACAACGGATTCACGGTCCAGCCACATACTAGATTTTGACCAAGTCTTGTTTTTCACTTGCCTGGTCGGGCAAGTGGGTCAGAAATCTACTTAACCAAAGTAAATTTTTACATGCCCCTATACAAATTGTTTTATTTTTTTGAGGAACAAAGGCTAAAGTTAATTTTCATGTTTAATCTTTACACAACAAGGTCACAGAGTGTCATAGATGGGAAGCAACAAACTTGCAAACAAACTTATAACAATTCTTGCATATCGATAAAGGTATGACCTATCCCCCCTTCTTAGATGGACTTGTTAACTGTGAGGGAGGTACTGAGTGAGTGAGCTTAACCGTGTTTGTGAGTGAGTGAAACTACAGGCTAGAGCAGATGCTTTGCATCTTAAAAACGTAACGTGCCTTTGAAAAACAATTTATCTGCCCTGCTCTCAAACTTGTGGCAAACCGTGCAATAGGTTGGAGGTTTGACCACATCCTCTAACACCACCCAACTGAACTTTAAATGATCATGTTTCCAGGATAATTGTAATGCTCGCATGCGTTTCAGCTCATACATTTTGTCTTCACCCGCCGTCAGTTTCTCGCGAGTGACAAATCTGACAGCCATACATCACACTACTAGCCTACTCAATTCTTGATTGGCCAATGGTGCATGCCAATACTCGTTGATGCATGCAAGGGGAGGGGCTATGCTGTTTGCCAGGGAACGAGAACATCATTTATGATACAACAATGACAAAAAAAACCAAACATTTTATTTGACCTGGGCAATCGGGCAAGCCTTATTGTTGAACCATATTATGAATGGGGATATGCTTATACACATGTGGTCACAGCAAATTATGAACTACCAACCAATTCCCACCAATTCTAGAGATAGTAGACAGTGAAGATTGCATGAGTAGTACAGGAGTACATTTATGAACATAAACAATCAATCGACAATTATTGTAAATAATATGTTGGTGTGAGTCATCAATGGGGGAGGGGTCTATATGCCTTAATCTGTGTCTGAAGATGGCATAAATATTCTAAATATCTTAATCTTTATTTTAATTAATATATCCATTACTTGCATCACAAACCCCACATCTGTAGAGTGCTCTTGCCTATGAAGTAAATAGGATCAGTCAGATAGGGTCTTTTAAAAGGATCTTCAGAATTCATGCTTCAGAGTGCATTACTGGCCACAGGTCAGGGCCGTGCAGAGACCCTTTGAGGGGCAGGTGCTCTAAAACGCGAGGATTTCTGTTGAGCGGGGGGGGGGGGGGGGGGGGGGGGCTACCTGAGAATTTCGGTTGCGCGATTGTTGAGCGGGGGGGGGGCAAAAGGGCACTTTGGTCCGCTCAAAAGGGCACTTTGGTCCTTCAAAGGGAAAAGGGCAGGGGCTCGGGCACCCATAGCCCCCCCCTCTGCACGTGCCTGCCACAGGTACCTATTACAAGCAAACAGACTGAAACTTCTCATGCATCTAAATGATTTTACAGTAGAGGTTAACCTATAGTGACAAAGACCCGTTGATAAGAGTACAAATAATAGGCTATCATTCTAAAATATAAATATAATAATAAAAGTAGCTTTTGTTTGGCAGCCATTCTTGTTCCCGTAGAAAAAACATGCATGACAATTACTTTCAAGATAGGTCCTACGGACCGGACTTCATTTGCGGCTGTTGTTACATAAGTGTTAATTAGGATTTGCTTATGGCACTGCGCTCACAGTGTCAAGCTAACCTGGCAGAGGTGAGTGTGTTTTTGTGCATCTCAGTGGAAGCCTTGAGTGAATGGGTGGTGTCTGTATTTGAAATTAGTAACAAGTTGAGATACCAAATTGAGAGGCTAAATGCAAAGCACACGTGCATTATGTTGCTTGTCGGTCTGGTTCTAGGAACTGTAGATGTTAACAGACAAAATTGCAGAGTTCTGTGTCAGAAAATAAAGGGCAGCAGAGTAATCCTGAGCCTAGTCCAGGCTCTGCACGTTGTAATATTACCAATGAGCCAACCAATGTACAACTTCACTTCATTGATGGATGGTAGTCCTAAACTGTGTCGACCATATGTATGCCTGCTTATTAATCATGATTGGTATCATTAATGATGCTGCATGATGCTGTGTTATCACACATCATCACTGTAACGACTGTAACAATGGACCGAGGCTATTGATCTCTCTGTTGGGACCTCAACATCCAGGTTTCACTGTAAAGAAACAGCCATGGCCAGCACATCACTATAAATACTTACTAGCAAGTCACATCTGCTGCTCTGAGCTAAAGGCCAACTAAAACTATTCTGTCCTCTTTTTCTTCTAATTTGAGCACTGTGGTTGGTGACAGTAAACATCTATCGTAGCTTGCGCACATGAATTATTCAAGAGGCCAATCCCTGCGGGCAGTCGGCAGAGAGACATGCTGGATGGGATATGCCAGCTCATTCCAAAGGTCCCATCCCAACCCAAATCAACTGAATTAAACGGTAATGAAGATGATGGATCCCCTCCGATATAGATCTCCAGCAAGGGTATGAACTACACCTCACAGCTTCGATTTAAAACGTATTACCAACACCACAAGGATGCAAGGAGGTTTGTGCTTGGTGAATTGAATGGACAATGCCTCCAGGTGCATGGTTGTTATATAATATTGAAGTTCTGCTGAGCAATGCAACCGGATGGTTCATTGACTTGGTGTTGTATGTGTTTTTGGACAGCAGTGGAAGTCTACAGACCACAACACAGATGGTCAGCCCTAAGTGCTGGGCATTGAGGGAGACATGGAATGACAGCAACCATATCCTTTTAACATCCTCCCACTTTACTGTATTGCAGGTATGCTCTTTAGAGGAATGTTTAGCCATGCGCAGAACACTTCTTTACAATCTGCAGGCAATTCCCTGTGCTGTGGAACTACAGTGTAAAGGAACAGGTGGGGAGTCAGGCTGTTCACTGCTGCCTGTCAGCATGCATCCCAATAATATGTTTTGGCGTTCTAATTGTGTTATGATCTAACATAAATAGATGCAACCAAATATTTGCACTACAGAATCTGTAAGCATATTATCTTTGTTATTTTGACTTGATGAAACATTGACTAAAACTCAATCAATTATAAAAATGTGCATGGATTACTTGTCCATGCTTTTGACTCATGTGCATATCACCTTTCAACTCCCTGCCAGCCTAATACCAACATTTTGCTCTGTTGTTTTTTTTGTTCTGGGATGTTGAGTACGTGCGTTTCTCGGACAGCAGCAGCTCCAGCACCCTAACTGCGAGATGGAGAAAAAGGGGAGATGAGACGTGATGGAAGAGGGTGTGTATGTGTTCAGGGAGGTGAGAGGTGATGGAAGACGGTGTGTATGTATTCAGGGAGGTGAGAAGTGATGGAAGAGGGTGTATGTATTCAGGGAGGTGAGAGGTGATGGAAGAGGGTGTGTGTGTTCAGGGAGGTGAGAGGTGATGGAAGAGGGTGTGTATGTGTTCAGGGAGGTGAGATGTGATAGAAGAGGGTGTGTATGTGTTCAGGGAGGTGAGAGCTGATGAAAGAGGGTGTGTATGTGTTCAGGGAGGTGAGAGGTGATGGAAGAGGGTGTGAATGTGCTCAGGGAGGTGAGAGGTGATGGAAGAGGGAGTGTACGTGTTCAGGGCGGTGAGACGTGATGGAAGAGGGTGTGTATGTGCTCAAGGAGGTAAGATGTGATGGAAGAGGGTGTGTGTGTGTGTGTTCAGCAGTGTTGTGTGTAACGCGTTACAAAGTAACGCGTTACACACAGTTACAAAGTAACGCGTTACAGTAACGTAACTACTTGTTTCGGGTATTTCGGGTATTTTGGGGTTTTTTAATCCGCTCTTCCAGACCGTCACCGGGGCTTCAGAGTAATGTGTCCGAGGAGAGTAGCCCTCTCCCGGACACGCACGCTAGCTTTTACCGCTGTTTTGTATGGCATGTTTTGCCATACAAATACCTGTTATGTCCTCGATAGTAGAACTTTATGTAGGCCTATACACATTTAGGAAATGAGATAGGGTTCTGCCCAAAGTCGAGCACCATAAAAGTAACGTAAAAGTAACGAGTAACGTAAAAAGTTACTTTCCATAGAGGGTAACTAAGTAAAGTAAGGGATTACTTTTTTTAAGAAGTAACAAGTAACGAGCAAACACTACTTTTTAAAAGTAACTTCCCCAACACTGGTGTTCAGGGAGGAATGTGCGCGACTAGACGACTAAACGACTAGTCATTGCTGCACTTGGTAGTCGGCACCAGAAATAGTAGTGGATTAAACGCTTTTTTTTCTCTCTGAGAGAAGCATTTCTGCCGATAGCCTATATAAACCGTGGACGCACGCCATGCACTATTGATAGAATATGCATACCGGTATAAGAATTAGACCATTCTTTTAATAGGCAGAATTAACCAACTTTAAACAATGTGCAGTTTCTCAAACCATTTAATCGTTAATTTAATGATTTCAACCATCTAATTTAATTTAACCATCATCTGGTTCACAATTCTCAACTGCGCTTTTCAGTAATGTCAGTGACTGCGGTCATGTCAGGTGCGATGCCGTTTGTGATCAGTTGGTCTCTTCATGACTTCATTTACATACCTGTTTTAATTAACTATAGAATAATAATCATGGATGTATGAATGAGCTCGTGCTCCCGCTGAAGCATTGAACTCTGCTGCGCAGGGCGGTGTTTAGCTGATCCATTCGCTCCGGAGGCACATCGTTGAAATGTCAATCAATTCAGTCTGTTTCACAGTAAACTAACCATGATCCGCCAGGTTATATTTACTACTTATGTCTTAAATTTCTTTAGGCCTACTGAGTTAGAGCGAACGGAGCCCTGCTCACGCGAACGGCTTGCTCACTTGTAAGCGGATCAACAAAATATAGTAGAAGAGAAAATAAGTACCGCGATCATTACTATCACGTCTCTTGCCAGACGAAGATTTATTTCGGATGATTATTTAGATTTAAACTTCCAAAGCTAAACAACTCCTAACTGTTTAGCCCCCCTAGCAGTTCAACTGGTAAGATGCGCAACACATTCGCTATGAGACCCGACTGCAATAATGCAATAATAATAACAATAATGTCACCGGTTTCACTTTTCAGTGCATTTGTTTATTGAAAAATGTGATTAAGCATTAAAATAGGTTAATTATTGGATTATCATACACCCAATATTTTGTCAGACAATGTTTGGCCTTATAGATTAAAATCTGCACAATTTTGAGTGTTTTCTTACTTTTAGACTAGTCAACTAGCTGTTAACAAAACTTCTGTTTAAACGTCAGGGAAATTAGTCGCTAGGAACATCCCTAGTTAGAGGTGATGGAAGAGGGTGTGAATGTGTTCAGGGAGGTGAGAGGTGATGGACGAGGGTGTGTATGTGTTCAGGGAGGTGAGCCGTGATGGAAGAGGGTGTGTATGTGTTCAGGGAGGTGAGACGTGACGGAAGAGGATGTGTGTTCAGGGAGGTGAGAAATTATGGAAGAGGGTGTGTATGTGTTCAGGGAGGTGAGACGTGATGGAAGAGGATGTGTACGTGTTCAGGGAGGTGAGATGTGATGGAAGAGGGTGTGTATGTGTTCAGGGAGGTAAGACGTGATGGAAGAGGGTGTGTATGTGTTCAGGGAGGTAAGACGTGATGGAAGAGGGTGTGTGTGTTCAGGGAGGTTAGAGGTGATGGAAGAGTGTATGTGTTCAGGGAGGTCAGACATGATGGAAGAGGGTGTGTATGTGTTCAGGGGAGGTGAGACATGATGGAAGAGGATGTGTATGTGTTCAGGGAGGTGAGACGTGATGGAAGAGGGTGTGTATGTGCTGAGGGAGGTAAGGTGATGGAAGAGGGTGTGTATGTGTTCAGGGAGGTGAGACGTGATGGAAGAGGGTGTGTACGTGTTCAGGGAGGTGAGACGTGATGGAAGAGTGTGTGTATGTGTTCAGGGAGGTGAGAGGTGATGGAAGAGTGTGTGTATGTGTTCAGGGAGGTGAGACGTGATGGAAGAGTGTGTGTATGTGTTCAGGGAGGTGAGACGTGATGGAAGAAGGTGTGTATGTGTTCAGGATGTTGCAGGTTGACCTTAAGGCGAGAACCAAAACGCTCAGAACTCAGAGCGTCACAGAAACCTGTGTGTGTGTGTGTGTGTGTGTGTGTGTGTGTGTGTGTGTGTGTGTGTGTGTGTGTGTGTGTGTGTGTGTGTGTGTGTGAGAATCTGTGACAGTGCTGGGTAGGGTTGGGGTTTGTGTTGCTCGCACCTTAGGGTTATTTATAGTCTTTCTCTCTGGTTTTCTTTCTCAGTGTCCCTATCTGCCTACTGTCCTCTTCTCCTTTCACATCCATTATCACCCAACACATTTCTCTCTCTGTTTCTCTCTCTGTCTCTGTCTCTCTCTCTATCTCATATTCCTTCTGACTTGCAACATGACTCCCTGAACACACACATAGGGTGTAAGTAACCATGTCCTGGTCTGTGGGCATTGGCTATGTTAAAGCTTAACTCTACCAGAGGTCAAATAGTCTTATGTCTTTAAAGAGTTTGTTTATTTATGTGTGTAGGTGTCTGAGTCTGTCAGTGTGTCAAGGTAAATGGTGTTTAGTTGCAACTGAAAGGACACGGATACTCAAAAGACTGGTTTATGTATGTGTGTGTCTATGTGTTTGCACTTGGGCCAGTGTGTGTGGCATACAGTATCAGATACAAATATCTAAAGTTGGTGGCATCTTAGCTAATATAGAGTGAAAGTATGAAGGTTAACGTGCTCTTGGCTATATTTGTCATATTTGTTTGGGGGTAGAGATGCACTTTCTCCTAAACACACATTTTTTAATACGATAACTGTATTTTCCAGACAGAAACTCGCAAATGAATTATAAATGCGTCTTATTGCGGTGACTGTCTGCATCTTTCATGGATAGATTATATTAAGATATTGACGATACTTCCTCAAATATGTCTCAGCAGCAGTTACAATCACATTGACACCATCTATGGTGTATCAGTAGCCCAACATGCTGGTGATTGTCTGTAGTAACTGATTTACTGTGTGGACTAACATCTGTGAAGAAGATGGACACCTGTTGGCTGTCATGCAAGATGGCCACCGTCCTGCTGATGTCATGGAATACTACAAAAAAACTGCCCATATGTCATTCTGTCTGTCTGACGCAGTGTGAAATTAAACTATGTTTCAGGTCAACACTGTGTGGCACAGTGACCACACACACACACACACACACACACACACACACAGCTCTCTCTTTGCTGACAGAAGGGCTTGTAGAGTGGGTAATGAGAAAAGGTTCTCATGCATGAAAGCCCACGTTAGCGAGCCAGTCAGCACCACACACACACACACACACACACACACACACACACACACACACACACACGTCAGTGTGTGTCAGTCAATGTGTGCATGCCATGCAAACACTCACGTGCGCACACACACTTTTTATCGTACTAATCTAAAAAAAAATGTCTTTCTTTCTTTCTTTCTTATCTCTTAATAAGGGCGTCTGTTCATACGATTAAGTTAATAACTCCATCCACCACCTCTTCACTTACCACATTGTAACACACTGTAACACACACACCACTCTAAAGGCCTCTTCGAAGTACGACCAAATGGTGAGGGATTGTTAGAAAGGGTACGTTCCACCACAGTGTTATACAAAGTCTTTCAATAGTCTTTGTTCAGGGTAGGTGTGTGTGTGTGTGTGTGTGTGTGTGTGTGTGTGTGTGTGTGTGTGTGTGTGTGTGTGTGTGTGTGTGTGTGTGTGTGTGTGTGTGTGTGTGTGTGTGTGTGGTAGGAGGGTGTCGTGGTCACTCGTGCTTCTTTTGATTGTACGCACAAGCGATTTTAACCAAACCAGTCTTAGCACCAGACCACTGCTTTAAATACACTGACATAGAGCAGAGATAGAGGCACAGACAGTGGATACATGGCAGGAAGTAGGCCTACAAGTGAAGGAGTTGGAAGAAACAACATCCTTCCGATGAAATTCAGCTGCAGATGAATCTGATCCATTACACGGATTATGACTCTTATTATAGAAGCCGTATAAAAGGCTATTTGTCTTTTGTGTTTCATGTGAAACTTGTCCTGTTTGACTATCTGTATCTGGTGTATCTGTAGTTTCTCTCGGTGTTGAGTCGTCCTCCTGGAATATCAGCGGCGCTCCGGGCTGCTATGTAGGAGAGTTATAGAGAGCTACAGTGTCGCACTATGTGAACACTTGTGTGCCACTTTCATCATTTATTGGCGAACATTTCTTAACGTTTCTTTCTTTTTAAAATTGAAAAAAAAAATGGAACGGGACACAATAAAATGGAAATTACACACAATAATCATATAGGGAATAATCCTCCGTAAGGATTGGAAATTGAATTAACACCGGGGCCGCCCTCCCAGGATTGTAATCCGCTTTGGCATTCACCTAATGTCCTAAGTTTGTTTAAGATAAGATGTGTGATGTTGTATCTGCTATCTATATCCCCGTTGCTGCAGATGCGTTGGTGACACTTCTCTATTTGTGGTTTGATGAGTGTGCTCATACTATTTATTCAGAGGTATCCCGTGAGGTAGAAAAGCACCCTCCTACAAGCTGATTGTCCCGATCCTGTCCTGTCGCTACTAGAGCTCAGTGCCACTTTTTCAGTGGTGTGATCACATCCTTCAAGTCACATTGAGGCAGAGCCACAGTGATGGGAGCAGAGGGGTCTCTAAACTGACTGTAGGTTTGGTGAACGTGACCCTGTGAACGGACCAAGCATCACAAGGAAGCAGGTAGATTTTATGAATTGTTCCCTGAATCTGAATCTAAATCTTATGATTTGATGTGCATGCTTTATGAAGCCACGGGCGGGACTAACGCCTTGTCAAGCTGTGCGCCAGAACCAAGGAGGTGTAATAACAACAATGGCGACCGCTATAGACTATAGACGCTGCTATCGAGGCTGTTCTAAATCGATTAAAAGTATCGATTAATATTGCCCGACATGGTAGGCTTTTTTTACTTTGCTCCGCTCCACTCTTAAAACCCCCGGCAAAACCATGTATGTTGGCATGGCTACACGTTAGTGTCGACTTAAAATGACGTTAGATTCAGACGTATTGAATGGTTTCTAGTGATTGGTTAGGGAAAATTGAATCCTCCTCCACCATGGAAATCGGTTAGAGAGGAGGCAATGTAAGACTGAAGATGGAAATGGAGTAACGAGTTGACAGTTCTGTCTGATATCAGGCTATACTGAGCAGTGATGGGCAGTAACGTGTTAGAAGTAACGCGTTACTGTAATCCGATTAATTTTTTCAAATAACGAGTAAAGTAAGGGATTACAATTGCAAAAACAGTAATTAGATTACTGTTACTTTCCCCCAAACAGACTGCGTTACTGCGTTACTAAACCGTGATTTTGTTTGTTAGAGTGTCTCATGACAATCGCGTATGAGCGGTGCGACGTCAGTGCGTGATGTGTGTAGATCAACAAGAGATAACATGGAGTGCGGGAGAGAGCAGGACCATGCAGCGTTTAATGCTTGGAAGTAGGGATGGGCATAATTAATCGATGATCGATCATTGATCGTTAAGAAATGTGTCGATCAATTTATATTGTTATCGATCAAAAGGACGTTGTGTTGCATACTGTGAGTCTTGAAGCGGTGCCCGGTGATCGCGGCTTTAGTTCCCCGTGTCTGATCGCTGTAATTCGGAGCGTGAATATCGGTTGAATATCTAATATCTTTCTGACTTTAAAAAACACTTTAGTATTTTTTAAAACGATAGTCGCACATCCCTCGTAACTACGCCGTGAAGGTGAACCCTCCCGGACTCTGCTATTAACATGAACCGCTCCGCCGGAGGAGCCGCACATCCACACGCACCGGACACCAAAATACAAACACACATGTTTTACATTTGATTGCTTTTAAATAAAGTTGTGTGCAGTTATATGGTTAAATACGATTATTGATTAATGACCGATCGCGTACTGCGGTCGAGACAGCCGTCTCTCGGTTTCGCGTTGTCAAGCCAGCCGCTCCAACATTTTAAATATTTCCATAGCTGTGACATTTTA
This sequence comes from Merluccius polli, assembly GCA_030340625.1. Taxonomy (NCBI): domain Eukaryota; kingdom Metazoa; phylum Chordata; class Actinopteri; order Gadiformes; family Merlucciidae; genus Merluccius; species Merluccius polli. The sequence continues at coordinate 357,784 of JAOPHQ010006548.1, forward strand.
GCAAAAAGTTCAGCCTCATATATGTTTTCTGACTAAGGTATTGCTTTTAGATAGTTCATGCAATTGTTTCTAAATGTGTGGCTCATCTTTTTGTTGCGAGCCTTTTTCCGAGCGCCGGCTGCATATTGTATACTCAGGAGAGACTTGCTGTGCTTGTTTTCTAAGAAAAATGTTCATAAACAAAAACATGGAAATATTTGAAAGTTAATATTAAGTCAGAAGAGAGTGACTTAATTTTGTTTTGTAGCCTTAAGAGAGGGTCCAGTTTTCAATAAAGTTCATTTTTGAGCTGGCTAAGAGTTTCTGTTTTTTGGAAAGGGTTTTGGAATGGGGGTGGCATATGAGAGTAATCTAGTAATCTAACTAGTAATCTAACTAAATTACTTTTGAAATCAAGTAATCAGACCAGTAATCTGATTACTTTTACCATCAGTAATCAGTAATCAGTAATTTAATTACATTTATAAAGTAACTTGCCCAACACTGATACTGAGTCATAGTGGAGTTTGGCTGGTGTTTACTGTTGTAGTATAATTACTGATGTGCGGTAAATGGTGTAGCCGTCACTGACCCTGAGATGATTGCTAGTCCCATTCAAGCTGGGGTATTGGCTATGGGTGTGTCTATGGTCTCTGTCTTTCTGTGTCAGAGTGGTAAAGTTAAATACACATGGATGGTTCAAATTATATAGATATTGTTATTTGTATGAATCTTGGTTATTGGCCAAGAATTTCCATATTAGTGCATCCCTCCTTTCCGTCACCAGTAAAAAACGACATCAGAATGCTAATGGCAACTAGGCTGAGAGAGGATACTGAATTGTAGCGTTATCCCGGTCTACAGCAAAACACTTTCTGATCTCTTATTTCCTATGAGCTGTATATACGCCAGTTAACAGTCCCCGGAGCGAGAATAATAAGAACAATGACAAAGCAATATCTCAAAAGTAACGGAAACGGATATCCCTCTATTGAACGTTCCTTCACCTCTCCCGCCTCTCGCCGCTAAACCATCCATGCACTAAACCCATGTAACTGAAAGTCCCACCCTCCCTCTTGCCAATAACGCTCATTTGGACCTTTCCAGGCGTTTCGTCGTGAGATGAGAATGCCTGAGAACGAGGTTAATGGCCACCCATTTTGTGTCCACTGCCCTTCATTCACTGCTTTCATCCATGACCATCTTTGAGATCTTGGGTGTTTTCAATTAAGAATAATCTTCATACAGGTCTAGGAAATGCACAGTATTTGTGTGGCTTTTAAAGTAGCTTCCATAACTTCCACTAACTTATGCCACTTAGTCAGTATGTACATACAGACAGATACACTTTACTTTACAGACAAGTGAACACCGATAACCCAAGATGCAGGTTATAATCAGACGATTTCAATCCTCTGTTATTACGTTCACCTTTTTGGTTGGCTCACTTCCCTGACTGGCAGCTTTTTGTCTGTCTGTCTGTCTTTCTGTCCTCTTGGTTTCTGTGAAAACAGCGTGACATTTGGAACAGCAGGGCAGGGAGCTGTTAGCACTGTGGACTTAAATGTCAGCCTGTCAGTGATTCAAACACACACACACACACACACACACACACACACACACACACATATATACATGTACACACACAGGGTTTTGTCTCTAACTTTTCCTCTTTCCTCTGTCACTCTTATCTCAATGCTAACGCCTCTTTTTTTTAAGTCTCATAAACACTTACTCTTTGGATAGTTTGGACTTTGGCCCTGTGCTCTACTCTCCTCTCATCTGCTCTCCTCTCCTTAACATTTCATCAACTCGCCCCTCCTCTCCTAACATCCTCACCTTTTGCTCTTAGTGTCTCCTCCTCTCCTCTCCAGTCCTCCTCTCTCTCTCCTCTTCTTTACTTTTCTTTATTCACATTCTATCCGGTATTCTTCTCTGGCTCAGCTCCCCTCTACTCTCCTCTCCTCATTGTGTGTGTGTGTCTCTCTCTCTATCTCTCTCTCTCTCTCTCCCCTCTTTTCCACCACCTCACTCTTCCCAAGGTTTATGTGTTTTCCGGGAATCACAGGCACAGTGGGACATCTGCGGGGACATCTCAGGCCCATTATGACAGACAGACAGGCAGACAGATGTCTGACAGGCAGGCAGACAGACAGCTAGCTAGAGCTCTACCAGCCTCCATGCTATTTTCTCCCTCCCTCTCTCCCTCCCTCCTTCGCTCACTCCCTCCCTCCATCTCTCCATCCCTCCCTCCCTCTGAGAGCAGTGTGCTCTGGATGGCAGGTTCAGGCTTGTCAGTGTACTGGGAGATGGAGAAGGAGAAGAGACAGATGCTGGGAGGAAAGACAGTCATTAGAGACCAGCAGACAGCACTAAAGACACACACACGCACAGGCATGCATGCATGCACTTGCGCACATACACACACACACACACACACACACACACACACACACACACACCACAACCATACACACATGCACGTGCATACACAAATGCACACACCTACACACAGGCGCACACCCACACACAAAGACACACACCATACACACTGTCCTCTGGTGATTAATCTTAATGTCTCAGCACTTATGTGTGGATGTGTGTGAATACATGTCTAGTTGCTTACGCTGTAAAAAACACCTTTTAAGTGAACCCCCTGTTTCAGCTCAAATTCGAACACTAGGAGATGTAAAAAGATGTGTTTTGGGCTAAAAGTCATGTTATCCCCATGTTTACGCCCCACGGCAAATGACACTTTTTTTTAAAGATAGTACCGTTGTTGTGTATGAGCGTTATAATGAGCGATGTTGTGTAAAAAGCGCCACACACCGTGGTGTTATACTATGTGTCCGAGAAGATGCGGACATCAACATCAATTGCTGCCCAGACGGAGCTCCACAAGTCCCACCCTGCGAGGCACTTCGACGTCACGAAAAGAAGCAGAGCAGAACTTTCACAAACTAGTTGGCGGAGACTGGCAAAAACATAGGATTTTACTCCAGTTTTCTCTAAATTACAGTCTTATTTTCGTAACAGTGACAAAATGGCATAGATTACGATCATATAAGACATATTACCACGTTTACAATTATTTTGTAAAATGATCACTGACACTTTAAATACATTTTAACTGTTAACTATCACATGATTGTGTGTGTGTGTATTTGCAGTTGTTTAACTGTGTGCATTGTGTATTTCCCAGGATCATTCACGAGGATGGTTTCTCAGGCGACGACGTCAAGCAGTACAAGCCAGTCGTCTATAGCAACACCATCCAGTCACTGGCTGCCATCGTCCGCGCCATGGATACGCTCGGCCTGGATTACGGGGATAAGGAGCGCAAGGTCAGCCATGTACACACGTGTATGCTTTTTAACGATACGTGCACACTTTTTAACGATACGCACACACATTCACCCATTCCACAATAATGGGCAGGGTACTTTGTGATTTGCCTATTGTGTAGAAGTGCTGCTGCCCGACCGTCTTCTCGGTGGGTATACACCTGGGCAGGTATACACCTGGGCAGGTATAGCCCTACACCTGGGCAGATATACACCTAGGCAGGTATACATCTATGCAGGTATACACCGCTAGACACACGGGACTAATACCAGTGATTGCGTCTTTAGTTCCCCATGTCTGATTGCTGTAATTCGGAGCGTGAATATGTGTTGAATATCTAATATCTTTCTAACTTTAAAAAACACCTTTGTATTTTTTAAGACATGGCAATAGTCGCACATCCCTAGTAACTACACCCGCGAAGGTTAACCCTCCCAGACACCTCTATTAACATTAACCACTCCCCCGAAGGAGCGCCATACATCCACACAAACGGACACGAAAATACGAAGAAACATTTTTTCCATTTGCTTGTTTTGACAACTGTCAAGCTCTTGAAATAGCGAGTCGACTAAGCAAATGTTTAGTCGTGGCAGCCCTAGAATACACATTACAATCTGATTCACTCACGCACATAAAACCGTTTTGTTGTGTATGTTGTTTGGGAAGTGTGCAGGCTGTACTATGGAAAGCAATGTATGCAAAACTCTTTGTTCCCTTATGTGACCAAATATTAAATGCAAATGACTAAAGGCCAGAGGCCTTGGCAAGATATGTTAATGCAAGGGAAGATAATGCTCCACAAACATTAACCAGACAGCATTAATACTGTCACCCATGTGGAACAAAGACACACACAAATATGCTCACCATGCATTAATACTGTATACATATGCTTCCTGTTCAAATAATGCACGAGGCTGGTATTACGTTAACCTGTGAATTAGTTGCATTGAGTGGTAAGTTTAGGTATCAGCTGCTTGGTTATGTTATTTGTCTGCTACACAAAGGCATTCGATCTGCTTTGTTGACCATAGGTTTGAGTGTCAAAGAAGTTTCATTGTGTGATTGCTGATTTTCAGACTCCATTAACCAGTCGATATGCTTGTCATGCAGTTCGGTCAGTGAACACAGTTCATGTGTGGTACGGTTGCCACTTCACCCACACTGAACACAGTCAGCAATTGGTTTTTGCACAAGCTCATTTGCTCAGGCTTTTGCAGCCGACGAGAAAACAGTGTTTCCCCTAGAATTGTTTTCAGCAGCAGTGCTGTTGTGCGCCATATGTCCACGAGCAAGCAACGACGGCCCATATTCCCGTTCGTCAGAATAGCTTTAAATTTATAAAATGACCTTAGAATCATTGTATATAGGGTTATTCATGTTTGCCTTTTGAGTCTTAATTTACAGCTTTTGACATTCATCTGTAGAAATTAATATAAAAAATGAAATGCCACAACACAGAACCATTTACTTAAACTGTGTTAACAGTGGCTTCTGAGTTTCAAACATTTTCTCACGCTCACTGACATAGGCTACATCCTGCCGGGGAGTATTTTATTTTCCTGGGCCTTTGGTGGAAGAGCTCCAGGGCTCTTCTATAGGGGAATTTGGTGGGGGTGGTGGGGTGGCATTAATGCTCACACATATGCAAGTGGCCAGATGCTCTCCCACTCTCGTTGCAACCAACGAACTCCACAAATCCATTCAACAGCTCTACCATCTACAGTCAGACACACGGCTGCTTATTTACTGCCGCATTACAGCTCAAAACTCGTGCTAACGGCTCGCTGCTCGCTGCTTTTGCAGGCTAGTGAAACATCCCACCGCCGACCATTTAACGTTACTGGCGTTTACCAACCCGTTGGCGCTCGGATCTCATACTGAATACGGTCCGATAGCCAACCATTAACATTTCAGTCCTGTCTCGTCTCGTCAATGAAACTAAAACATAGATTTCATCATAGTTTTTATTATAAAAGATCTATTTTTAGCTTGTCAAAGACTCGTCATGGAAAAAAGGTTGTTTTCATTAACAAAATGAACACTGGCTAGCTCCCTTCACTTTTCCAGCAGTTGGGGAAACGACATACGAGACTTTTCTTGGTCTTGAGAAGCTGCAGCATTAATTACCTGACACACTGTAGCCTATACTGTACATTTACTGCCAGATTGACAACTTACTGCTAACCTTTCCCTCTGCTCCGCTCACATTCACCGTCACTTTTCTGCTGCTTGCTCTCTCACTGAACCACACACTCGCTCCATTACATTACACACTGTCCTATTCCTAAAGTAGCAACGCTACGTAGATGTCGTTTGAAGAATGAGGAGAGGGAGGCTTTTAGGAGTGGCGCTCAGACTTAAGAATTACACTGTGTTTATGTGCCCTATGCAAATATATTAGACAGAATGTAACAACATAAAAACCTAAAACTCTGTGTACCCATAGTTGAAACCACGGTCTGCCGTGTGTGAAATCGCTAAGCCCCCTTTGGCGACTGGATTTTGCGATAGGAGATACATCTATAGCAAGGCTCTTGGGCTTTTGAACACACCTTACATTGTTTCCTGGGAGTGGGCTACATAGACTATTACTGCGCAACCCTGTAATATTTACTCCGACTGTTATGAGCATCAAAGGAACGCGTCATGCAACATCTCGTCAAACACTGAAGGCCCCGAAACGGTGCTGGGATGCAGACATGGGCTCGCCCACCAGCCCTGTTTAATCCAGTTGACTCAAACCCTGGAGCAGTTAGCCCACTTGCTTTGGTTAATTTGGGCTGGTTTTGAACATGTAATGGAACTCTGCATCAGAAAACCAACCCTTGTCTTAATTTAACCCTCATGGAGCGTTACAGGCCTTTTATCGGTTCAAAAAGTAGTAAATTCTTCAATTAAATTCATGACTGTTAAACGTTGTATCTTCAGCATAGCTGTGAAAAGGACTTAGATGAACCGGGAGTGAGAAGTGAGATGCCTTGTTGTGAAGCTGTATTTTAAGAAGCATGTGTACTTCATCATATTCAGCTCTCACTGATGTTTTTCTCACTGGTCCTTTTTGTATGGCAAATACGAACGGGTTGTACGCGGATGTCTCCAGAGCCAGTTGACTTCTTAAGGCCTTTTCAGACCAAGAGTGAATCATTTGTGCAAATAAATCACTCGTCAATTTAAAAAAAAATGTTTAGGTTCGATTTCTGGTTCTATTTCTGTGAATTTCGGATGCCGGAAAAAACGAGCCAACCAATAAAATAACTTTTGCACACGCGATCAATAGATTGTCAAAGAGAGTGGCCAGGCAAGAGGACAGCCAAAGAGAGTGGACAGGAGGAGGAAAGCCAAAGAGAGTGGACAGGAGGAGGAAAGCCAAAGAGAGTGGACAGGAGGAGAAAGCCAAAGAGAGTGGAAGCATATGGGCTCACTGTCTTTGCTTGAACAATCCACCGAGCTCCGGAGGTATTATAAGCTGACCATTATAAACTGACTATTAAAGGCCATGCTGTATCACATATAATACAAATGTTGATTTATACAATGCAAACATATACTAACCCCCTCAGTCCAGTCATGAATGATGAAAACCCTTGAAATACACACTTGAAATAAAAAGCCTGTCTCCAGTGTGTAGAGTTGAGTGTGGGTTTATTATATTAAACAAAATGTTTTACAGGCCACAATTCGTAACTTTTTGGTTATTCCACTGCTACGCTATTTCATTCACTGCAGTGTAAACACACGTTTTCTTCTTCTGCTCCATTTCTTCTTCTTGTGCTCTCTCATATCAATCAAACAGTTGCTCCAGTAGTCCTCCGCCAGCTAACTTTTTATTTTCGGTGGACTGCTCGTTTGGCCCTTGTGAAAGCAAACCACACCACACAAGTGAAAATAGAAACAAACTATGACCATCCTATTGATTCACATCATTACACTTTCAGTATGATCTTGTTTGTTTTGTTGTACTGTGTCAAATTATATGTATTGTGTTGACAGTGATGGCAACATTTTGGCAACAAAATGAAGACATAAGCTGATGATCGCAAAAGCTAGCCTGACCTCTGACCTGTGAGCTTTGTATGACCCTACTCAGGCTCACAAGCATGCCAGGGAGCACACTGTGGACACTGCTGCATAATATAAACCAAATTTAAAAGAAGAAAACACACACACAAGCACACACAAGCACACATGCACACACACGCACACACTGAATCATTCTTGCAACCTTTTCTAAAGGCAGGGATTATATTTGATTGCAATTAAAGAATTGATATTTTGATGAGAGGGGCTGAAATAACTGCGATATTGATTTTGTGTTTGTGTGTGTGTGTGCATGTGTTTATAACTCAGTATTGTATTTTTAGTCAGCAGAGCAGAGGTGAACAAACAGGGGACCGTTATCGGCAAAAAGTCACAGAAGAAGTAGATAAGGTGTAAAAAAAAGATATGTTTGTGTATGGAAACATAATCCTGCCGTAATCGCTTTTTGGTAGAAGTGTGCAAAGGGATATAAGGCATGAAACCGGGAAACCCGGACAGCTAGGCAACCCCACCCTTTCAATATCGGGCTTTTTCAAGTGGGGTGAATTAATTCTGCAATTCTCCCAATTCTCCCCTCCCGGAAATATATGCATAATATAATGCATAAACTAGGGCATGTTTGGTGTTATAGATCTACGATAGCTCATCGTTCAATGCCCTTTTGGACCAACAAGGAGATGTCCTTCATGTTGAACATATTGAGAGCTAAAACTTTGACGGGCGATTGTGCCGCAACATTGATCTTTTAAACAAAGTATCCGAACAAGCTGTGCATGTAAACATACTCACAGTCTTGTTTTGTATTACGTCATACTGTTATCTGTATTTTTTAATGTTGCAAATCAACGGAAGTATGTAAATCATCCACACAACACAATAATAAGGCAAGAACTGTAGTACTGATATTTAGCGCACCTGTGACCTCTTCAACTGACCATAACCCGGTTACCGCAGTGGCCATGTAAATGTGATAATGAGTATGTTAATCTCTCAACTAGATAAACCCTAACCGAACATTGACTTACTGAGTGTCTTATTTACATCTCCCGCTGCACCCAAATTGGTGGGCCAGACATAAGTAACTTGAAGATTGTTTATACTGCCAGGATTTGCCATTTAATTTGTATGTTTTGGTTTGGCAAATTAGCTAGTAGCTAATAGCTAGTCATATTTATTTAATAAATGTTCACACTGTCTGCCTGTGTGTACTCTGTAAGCTCTGAGAGGGAACATGTGAAGATACCGCATGTATTAACATGTATTATGATTATTATTAATGGTGGACATGGAACAGACAGATGATGATAATGTCAACAGCACCAGTGAAATTCATTCATCTCACCCTTGTGTCTTGAAATCGAGAAAATCAAATCTGAAATGGTAATTAATAATTGGTGATAATGGTAATTAATTACTACTTTTTTTCATGGTTTGAGATTGGGAGCACATTTTAAAAAGGCGCTTTCTATGTTTTTCATTTCAACTGACAAGTAAATACGTTAAAATGCACATCTGCGTGTGCATTTTATGTGCGGATGCTTGTGTAATTATAATGCAGATTAGCAGTTTTTAGCAGCTATTACTCTTTTCAACTTACTTTCTGTCTCATGTCCCGTCTTTCCCTCCCTCAACCTCCCCCATCCCTCCCTTTTTCTCTGGGCCTGACCAGTTGCTATGGCAACTCTGTGTTTTGCCTTCCTCTCAACACATTCCGCAAGGCCGTGTCTTAAGGGTGGTGTGACATGGACGTATAAACACACACATACACACATACACATGCACGCGCATACACACACACACACACACACACGCATGCGCACACACACACATTCCCTCGACGCTCGAAGCATGTTCCTCAACCAACAGTCCTTAACTGAACCGTTTTAGTCATGTGAAACGATGGAACATGTGACCTGACTGCAGTCCACTTTTCATATGATTACTGTTTCCATGTCATGCCTTGATGAGGTCTTACATAAGCATTATATGTGAAGAAGTACACATGCTTCTAGTGATCCTTTGGGATTGCATTAGATTGAGCCAATGGGACAAAAGTCACTTGCCAGCTGTGTCAGCCCGTTTCAGGATTTATATGACGGGGGAGGTGGGAAATATCATCCGATTTTTGGTTGAAAGTTAACTACTCAAAACTATGTGCAAGCATTAAAACAACCGAATACTGCAATACAAGGTATAACAGTACTGTGCTGTGTAGCAGCAGTATAGTGTGTGGGTGGGTGTGGTTGGCTGTATGTGTGTACTCCTACATGTCCCATGAGATCCAACACAAATGTTGAGTAAGCTGGATTTTTTGTACTTAACTGTGGCAGTAGGATGAAAAACTATTATTATATGAAACACTATGCTATGAAGATGAGTTCTGTATCATTATTATTAGTATTATTATTATTAGTATCATTATTATTATTATTATTATTATTATTATTATTGGGCCTCATCATCTCGACTGCCGGCTAGCCTCCAATCAACTCAGTGATTCATTGAATGGATGAAACCGTTTTACCTGTTATCTTGTAAAAACATCTGTTGAGAAACCAATTTGTTCATGTTTTGGTGAACATTTTGTATCCAATGCTGGTATCCCAGCGACGGAATGACATCTTATTTTAATTTTTATGTGTTTATTATCTGCAGTCTGGAGTGCTACCATTTTGCAGTCATGAGTTGGCATGGGTGTGGGAGCAGACCAGCGTGGTCTAACATAGAAGCTTATATAGCAACAGTGCAATGCACCGACTACACAGTACAATATGTACGCCAACTGAATAGCATGTACAGTATACTTCAGTGCATTTTATGAGATGCCCCAGGCGTTTGCTTGTATTTGTCACATGGTGTTAGTGTGTGTGTGTGTGTAATGCTTTTTTGTTCAGCTGTATTATCTCTATGGTGATTGCTTCAATGCGTTCATACAGTCCTTTGGATATAAATAGCCCAGCTTGACAATGTGCATGCATGCATGCATCTGCATGCTTTCAACCCGTTTGTATATTCAGAGTTTGTGTGTGTGTGTGTGTGTGTGTGTGTGTGTGTGTGTGTGTGTGTGCTTGTGATTGGTTATTTGTTGGTAACAGGGCTTGTAGCCAGACAGCCTGATCAAATGGCCTTATGGTATTCACACATGCAAACATGACGCACACACACACGCAGACCTACAGACTCATCCGCAGACACAAACACACACACACACATATTTTCTTATGGATGTGATACTGTAGTTGCTTTGTTGTACATATTCTGTTGTGTGTATAAGTTCAGTCTTATCTCATTCACACCTTGACTCTGGACTAGGCCCAAAGGCAAAAACATTTTCTTTGATCTTGCCATCAGATTTAGTATATAAAATGCCTCATTGACCCAAAATGTTACTCTTTTCCATCAAACCTTAGTCTACTTATGACAAAAGGCTGTTCCTGCAATTTCTTACTTTCACCCAGACAAAGATGCAAAAAACACACCTGCTGTATTTTTCCACCCACACACTGAAAGTTGTATAAGTATGTCCTGCTCTGTGTCTCACAGTATCAAGTGTGTAAGATGTATTGTGTGGTATTGTTCCTGTTATAATGCTCATTATCGTTATCATTAACTGTATTGTACCATGCCTGCTGTGGCACTTAATGAAACACATTGACAAGGTCATGGCTTCAAGGCCACAGCTGTTATGGAAACCATCTAATTGTCCTCTTGGGTTTCTCTGCCTGTGTTGGTGCGCGTGTCTTTCTGTTAATGTGTGTGTGTGTGTGTGTGTGTGTGTGTGTGAGCACCCCATGTAAATTAAAGATCCTCATCCACCAAGCCTTCAAAAGTGTATTATATTTTGCTATGTCCATTTTTACATTTAGTGGAGCTCTAGCATTAGTTATAATGCTTACATCGTTGGTACATCAAAAGCAATCCAAATTATAATACTATATAATGCAAATAAAGTAGAAATTAGAAATATAGCAATGTAGCTATACATCATTTTGAAAAGCCATATGATGTACAGAATTTACTAATTGACTGCACTCGTATCAAGTAAGTACTATTTTTATGTTGAACAGGCATATCCATTTCCATGTTTGGAAATGATGCAAATAGGGCTGTCACGGTGAAGGAATTTTTCCCTGCTGTGATTTAGATGGCTTAACAGCGGTATTACCGCCGACGGGGGGGGGGGGGGGGGGGGGGGTAGTTAGCGGACGGCTACAACTCGCTATCGGTAGACTCAATATAGCGCACATAGCAGCTTTAACGGCCACTGTAACGCTGTAACGAGTGGTTACAGCGTTCAGAATGGAAAATATCCAGAGAAAGTCTCTCTCTCTGCATGTCTCTGACCCCCAGAGGGTCAAGCAAGGCCCGTTAATCGCGGATGCCGTCGGTCTCTCGGACAGATAAAAACATAAAAAAAAACAGGTCGCCAAATATTCCTTATGGCTGTTAATATACCATGGGCGGTCCGCCCAAGTACAGTCTATGTGTGGGAAACACAGGTGGATCTGCGTTGCAGTCTATGGGCTCCTCCTGTAGGTAGCGCGTGAGTTCGGTAAATGATCGAGCTCTCTTAGGTATGGACACAGAGGTGGTTGTCCGTGACAGTTGTTGAGTAAATGTACCTCTAGCCCAGGGGTCGCGTTAACCGAATATTTTCCGTCATTGACCGTTTTTTTAAAACGGTGACGGAAAAATCTGAGGGCCGTCCGTTATTTTGACAGATTGCAATTCACACCTCTGGCCACTTGGTGGCGAAGAGCATATTAATTATCTTGTAGAAGAAGAAAAGTAGAAAAGAAGAAAAATGTCACGGCAGTTGAGTGTTGAAACATTTGAAACAACAAACCCACTTGAAACATTTGATTACCCGCAAGCGGCACACGATTCAAGTCCATGCGGACCAGGAGGAAGGTTGACTGTGAAGCCCCACGTCACGCGAATTATCCGCGTCACCGCGCCGCCTTGAAAACTCGTTCGCTTGGCGGCGTGTTGACTAGTGGATCAACTAGCTCCCGCGTGTTGACTAGTGGATCAACTAGCTCCCGCCCGCATTGTGGTGATGAATCACCGTCAAGCCCCACTATACGCGAATCGCCTGGTGGCCGATATTCTTACATATTCTTCTGCTTGATGTGTGTATCCACGGTGTGAATTATTTGTTCAGCTTGTTTGGACTGAATATTAATTTAAAAAAAATTAAAATTAAATGCTATTGAACATGTCATTATTATTATTTAAAAAATTAAAGTGACCGGTAAAAATAGATTATGACGGGATTTTTATGACCCAGTCAGTCAAAATGACGGACAGGCTCAGCGAAAAAGTCTAGCGCAGCCTCTGCTCTAGCCTCATGAAAAAATAAAACAAAACGTGAGCATAGCGGTTGTGGCGGTTGCTTCCCCCTTCCCCCTGTGGTTGGCTTGCCAATAGTGCTGTATTGCAATATTGCGGTTATCTCGACAGCCCTTAAGTATTTGCCCCGTAGGCTATGAGTCACAGGCCTCTTAATTACTTATGTTTTTTAATTAAAAACAATCACTTCCTCCAACACTGTTGCTGCCTGTTGTCTTTCTATTGGGTTCAGTGTTTATCAGGCACTTTGGGGGGAAGAGCTAACAGTGCAGCTTTTCCTGCTAAAGTGAATAAAAAAAGGACAAGAGGGTGTGCACACTTTGCAGCACAA